>BQKN01030091.1:0-10544 GCA_022839385.1 Asparagus kiusianus
ATCATGAGAGCGTTCATTGCGGTTACGTCACTCATCAGGCAGCTCCTGGCTCAAGCAGGAGTCATATCACTGGATTGCATCCTGGAGTGTTGGGACTAGATGCACCACCACGTAACGAGTTTCTCGCCACTGCCTCGACTTTGAGGAATCGCCTCGCTACCCTAGGACGGGAGATGCCTGCTACTCGTTACAGGATTTACGGTTGGGTCCATTCTTTGGACAAGTCTTGGTGGAGTCGCATGACGATGTATGTTTTGAGCCGATGGAGCGAGGAGTTGCACGCTTGCGGTTTGTATGCAGCTGTTCGTGCCACCATGTATGGCTTGCCTGTCAGTTTGAGGCATTTCTGTGCTTTGTTCGAGCTATATAATCCAGACTCGAACACTTTTCTGACCCGGCAGGGGGAGTTGGGCTTGGCTCTCCACGAGATGCACAGGATTTCTGGCTTGCCCATGGGACAGATGCTATACCAGGAGTACTTTCCCTCTAACCATGAATTGGACCAGTTGAAGGATCGCATGCCTGATCGCTATGAGACTTTATGGGATCTCACTTGTCATTATCACATTGCTTTAGCACAGTCTGAGCCTTTAGCGAAAAGGACTAAGGCCTCCGTGAGTCTGAAGCAGTTTGCGAACTATTTGTTCAAGAACCTGGAGAACCGTTCTGGCGAGGATATTTGTGAATTGGCCCCACTCACTCCTTCAGAGGTGAACAGTCTGTTGAAGAAGATTGACGCTCGTTCTTATACTACTAGCAGTCCTGAAGGTGGCTTCCCTGCGAAGGCCAAGTTCAGATCTTTCTTATGGCATGCGACCACACCGATCCGACCGATGACTCTTCTTGCCGGCTTTCTTGCTATCTGGTTGAAGAAGTGCGTGGTTCCATACCAGTCTGGCGACGCCTTGCCCTTGGAGGTGCTCTATCCAGCGGTTCAGCTTGCCTACAAGAAAGAACTCTCACTTCTTCCGGTGATGGTAGCTGACATTCACCGAGGACTTCGACAGCTTTCTAGTGCCTTCACACGGAAGGAGACCGATTTGCCGGGTCAGATTCCCACTCTTAAGGTGGAGCTTCCGTACGCTTATCTGATGGCCTGGTTCGTACTCCACCGCTCGGATATGATGTCGGTGCCGAACGCCACAGATCACTCCGTTTCCCTGCTACAGTTGCTTGAGAATGGCAGGTGGGAGGGTCGAGGATTTTCTGATGTCAGACAGCAGCTGCAGGTCCACAAGTGTTGGGCATTCTCCACTTGTTTTCCGCAGTTCTCCGGCCGGTACGGCGAGTGCTTGATAGATGATGAGAGGCCGAGAGAGTATCGGACTCACTTAGACATTGGCTGCTTCAATTGGCTAGTGAACATCAGGCCTGGCTATCTGACTTTTCGGGTGAGGGATCAGTGCTTCATAGAGCCATATCTACCCTGCCGATTCGCTCGCCAGTTTGGCTATGATCAGCTTTATATCGGGAATCCTCGTCAGCAGTTTCGGACCCATAGTGGTTTGGTAGACGGTCTCCGTGCATGGTTGTGGACCGTGACTGGCTGTACTGGTGCTAAGTTCAGTCTCCCGAGTATTGATCGGCAGTTGAACCTCACTTTCTTGAGCTGCAAGTGGTTGCTAGCAGCTAACAAGACTGTCCCCGTGAAGCCGATTGCAGAGATAGAGGCTGAGAAGGCTTCTCAGCTTGATTCCCTTAAGATTCGGGAGAACGCTCGGGCACAAAGGACGCGGAACAAGACTCGCCGGATTGATGAAGAGGGCCAGAGGACCTTCAATTCCACAGATGAGGCTTCAGGCGGGGATCCCGAAGATTATGATGACCTTTCCGAGCGAGGTTTGTAATTCATCTTTTATTTCTATCTTGCAGAAGTATTGAAACTGACTATGGTTTGATGTTTCAGGGACCACAGTTGATCAAGATGAAGAGTTTCGTCCTCCTCCCCAGGCGAGACCTTCGATCCCCATTGCTAGGCGGAAGAGATTAGCCCGTAAGCCGCGTGCAGCTTCCCGAGCTTCTGATATGGACTTGGCTGGCGATGACCCTGCCAGTGACGGAGGTAATATCCATCCTGTGAACCATTCTCTTGGTTATTCACAACATTGACTCATGCTCTTCTATCTCTATATAGGAGCGCGTGGAGAGAATGAGATGAGTCCTGATCCCATTCCCGTGTCTCCCGATGAGTTTGACCCACTACCTCATGAAGAGAGGCCTACCGGGGTTGCTGACATTAGAGAGGAGATCAATGTAGGACCCGATTCCGTGAATCCAGGTACATCTAACATTGACACTGAATTTCTTTAGATAATACATCAACGAATTTGTGTATCTTCTAACTGTCCTCTACTTCTTGCTTCTTCAGATAACTTGCAGGAGGCGAATCCTGGAAATGAGGAGGCTGATGCACCTATGAGAGGTAACTCATTTCCATTAGTTGTAGTCTCTTCATTCTTCTTTGGCACTGATATTCTTTTATGTCAGATTTCTCCATCGATGACTTTGACGAGGGAAGCTTGTTTGCGGACACTCCTATGATGCGCTACATATATAGCTCACCTCAGATTGAGGACCAGCTACCTGGAGACATGTTTCCCGAGTCCGCCTTCGCTGAAAATCCCGAGGATGGTTCCTTTGAAGGTATGTGCTTCTTTCTGAGTTAATTATAGGACTAGCCAATCTTGACTAATGTAACTATAATGTAACGCCTCTGCGAATTCTGTTTTGAATCTGGCAGGAGCTTTTGTTGAGAAAGACCCTGTTGAGCCGGCTGTGAGACCAATTACACCAGTTGATGCACCTACAGCCGTTACACCTACACTACCCCCAGCGGATCAAGGGGAAGAAGGTATAAATTAACTCATTGAAGAGCGTTATTCCTTTTTCTTATTAAGACTTTTGACGGAATTCTCCCTTTTTTTTGTGTAGGGCGTTCTTCTCGTCTTCATGTCTTAGTGAAGGAGTTGTTATCTGACGACGATCCTGACAAGGTCGTCATCTGCATAGACGTTCGTTCCTTCTTCTCCTTTGTGAATGCTATGATCGGCAAGCTCTTTCACGATGGACTTTCACTTCACCAGTTTAAACCTCTCCTTAATTCCAGAATCAACTTGATAAGGGAAGCAGGATACCCAGATTTGGCGAAGGCCATAGTTGACGATATCGACTGCCTAGAGCATGAGCTTCAGATGTTTCGTGAGCTTCGAGATACCGGTGCCTCTTCCTTCATTGCTGCTGAGCTGGAGACCCATTCACAGTCACTGCGCGAGACTCAGCTTCTTGCTAGTCTTGAGGTTCAGGCGCAGCGAGACCGAGTAGCTCGGGTTGAGACCGGCCTTGCTACCAGATTATCTTCACTTGCCGAGCTCCGCTCTTCTATTACTTCTTGTGGGACCAAGATAGATCAGCTTAGAAAAGAACTCCGCGAAGAAGAGGAGACTTTTGGCATTCTTCAGATGACAGAAGCACAGGACCAGCAGACCTGTACGGCTTTGTCCGATGAGTTGAAGTCTTTGAAGCAGAGGTTAGTCAAGATCGAGGAGGCTGCTGCGAAGACTTCGACCGCCGCCGAGGAGTCCCTTAGGGCTGAACTTAGTCAAGCTTATGATGAGAAGCTGTCTAAGGTCAGCCAGCAGATTTTTAGCCACAGTCTTGATGTCTGATTTTGTTTACTGAGTGTTTTGACTCTTGACTCTTTTAGTGAATTTCCTTTTTATCTTTATTATGATTCGTCATTCCGCTTGAAATGATTGACCACAATACTCATAGGATTTTTGGCAAACCCTCAGCCATCAACGGGTTTGATGAGCCTTTACCGACTACTGTTTGAGTCGGGCTAGCATGCAAATTGTTTAAATCCGCTCGCATGTAACGTTATGCTCAGAGATTGAATTCTCTGAGACTTTGTGCTATGATGTCGAATACATAGACTTCGCCATTGTTACGGGAATAGGCTACCCGGCGACACGTGTGAGGTGTTGGCTTTAGGATTTTTGGCCAACCCCCAGCCTCTAACGGATTTGATTAGCCTTTACCGACTACCGTTTGAGTCGGGCTAGCGTGCGGATTGTCTAAATCCGTTCCGCACGTGACGTTAAGCTAAAAGAGTTAACTCTTTTAGTGCTACGACGTTGAATACGTAGACTTCGTCTTTCTCCTGTGAAAAGACTAAACAGCAATGTGTATGAGACGTTGACTTAGGATTTTTGGCAAATCCTCAGCCTTCAACGGATTTGGTGTGCTCTTACCGACTACCGTTTGAGTCGGGCTTACATGCGGATTGTTTTAATCCGTTCCGCATGTGACGTTGCGCTAAAGGAATAAACTCCCTTAGACTTTGTGCTACCACTTTGAATATGTAGACTTTGCCATTATTATGAGAATAGGCTACCCAGCAACGTGTATTAGACGTTGGCTTATCCCTATTTAGGCTTTGGGACAAAGGACCCCAGAGTCAGACTCTGGTATCTTTTCCTACGGATAAAGACCAAACCGGCGACGCGTGTTAGGCGTCGACGTATCCTTTCTTAGGATTCAGGATAAAATTCCCCATGCGCGTGAGGCATGGATTTCGGTGTTATTAATAACAACCTGCCACAATGTTGAATATGCGGATGGGTGTTCTTTTTAGCGGTTAAGAACTGACCGGCCGCGCGTGTTAGGCGCAGACTTATCCTTACTTAGGTTTCAGGATAAAATACCCCAGAATCGAACTCTGGTGTCTTTTTCAATCGGGAAAAGACTAAACCGGCAGCGCGTGTTAGGCGCAGACTTATCCCTGCTTAGGTTTCGGGATAAAATACCTAGGATGAATCCTAGATTGGAAAAGAGTTGGTGTGGGAAAGGAAGAATTTTATATTCTGTTTCCCGAGCAAGGAAAGAAGAATTTTATATTCTGTTCCTTGATTCTGGAAAGGAAGAATTTTATATTCTATTTCCAGGGAAAGAAAGAAACTAGAAGTGGGATCTCCACTCCGAGAATCCGGAAGATCTAGATAAACTTACCTTTTATAGGATTGGTTATCTGATCGAAAAATGAGCTCTTCGTTTATCGAAGTAAAATTTCAACTTCGGTTATAACCATGCGACAGTTTAACCAAAGAGAAAGAAATGGAGTTCTTTCGTTTATTGAAAGAGGACTCCGGACTGAAAGAGGACTTTTTTGGTGGACCCACTGTCAATTGAAATCGATCAGTGAGGGATTTTGGTGGAAAAATAAATGTGGGTTATTCTCTAGAATATTAAGTGTAATATTCTTCGAGGAACTTCCTGATAAATGAGTTGTCCTGAACGTACTAGGGATAGTACTTCTTCAGGAACTTCCCATTTATTGGCATTAATTGCCTGATACCCTCTAAAGAAATTAAGCGGTAAGCACCGTTTGAATAAACTGTGTCTATTACAAATGGTCCTTCCCACTTAGGTTCGAATTTACCTTTCTTCTTAGAGGTGAGGATTATTGGTCGACGAGCAGCGAGGACCAGATCTCCTTCCTTGAAGCTTCTTTGGCGAACCCTTTTGTCAAAAGCTCTGGATATCCTGGCCTGATAGAACTCAATGTGTTATTGAGCTTCCAAGCGCCTTTCGTCCAGCCTTTCGAGTTCTTCGAGACGCTTCTGATGCTGCTCTTCGGTCGTCATCTCTGTTGCGAGAGCGATCCGAAGGGAGGGGATTTGAATTTCCAGGGGTAGCACAGTTTCACATCCGTATACCAACGAATATGGGGTAGCTCCCGTGGGTGTGCGTATGGTAGTGCGATAAGCCCAGAGTGCTTCTCCGAGTTTATCGTCCCAATCTCGCTTGTTGGTTTTCACGAGCTTTGACAGAATCTTGATGATCGTCTTGTTGAAAGCTTCAGCTAACCCATTCGCAGCGGGGTAATAAGTTGTCGACGAAACATCTTGGATCTTGAATTTGTCACAGAACCTGATGAAGGCGTTGCTTATGAATTGCGGACCGTTGTCATGAATGATCCGCCTCGGCACGCCGTGTCGGTATATGACATGATGCTTGATGAAGTTGATGACATTGTTCGTCTTCACTTCTTTAAGCGGAATGGCTTCAGCCCACTTTGAAAAGTAGTCGGTGATAGCGAGAATAAATCAATCACCTTTGACTGAAGGAGGAAAGATAGGACCGACAATATCCATACCCCATGTCTCGAATGGCCAAGACGTGGTTGATGTGTGTAATCGCTCCGGTGGTTGGTGCATATAATTCGCATGCACCTGGCAAGCGTGACATTCTCGGGCGTACTCGATCGCGTCACGAACCATTGTTGGCCAGAAATATCCCATTCTTCTGATTCGATCATACAGCTTGGGACCAGGCTGATGTACGCCGCATTCTCCTTCGTGTGCTTCCTTAAGAACTTCTTTTGCTTCTTCGTTCGAAAGGCATCGGAGGAGTAAGTCGTCATACCCCCGGCGATATAACGTACGGGTCTCGGTATTGTAAAAGAACCGTGGTGCTCTTCGGCGAATAGATTCTTTTTCCTTTAAATCCTCTGGCAAGATGCCATATTGGACGTAATCAATGATGGGAAAGCGCCAATCTCGGGACTCGGACCCGATTTGGGTTGAGTTCACCTCTTTGGCGTTTACGTTTCTATCTTCCTCTTCTTCGATATCCATATTGTATATGGGTACGCAGAGTTGGTGTGATCTTACTGTGACTAGCAGTTCAGTTTCGGGCGGTTGCGCGAGTGATACTGCTAGTGCTGCCAGCGCATCTGCATGAGCGTTCTGGAGACGCGGGATATATTCGATATAGAATTCTTCAAAAGAATCTGCCATTCTGACGGCCTCCTGGTGGTATGGAATCAGGTCTGGGTTCCTGACTTCGTACTCTCCACGGACTTGGTTGACGATCAATTGAGAATCTCCAAAGGCTTCGAGATATTCAACCCCCAGCTCCTTGGCGAAACTGAGTCCAATGATGAGCGCGTTGTATTCGGCTACGTTATTGGAACATGGGTTCGTCAACGAATAAGCTCGGGGCATTACGTGCTTCCCTGGGGAAACTAAGACAATTCCAACTCCGGAGGTGACTTTAGGACATCCAGGGGTTACTGCCTTATTAACTGCTCTCGAAGCACCATCGAAGTATAACTGCCATACTTGTTGGTGTGATGTGGTATTAACCTCGTGGGTTTCATCTGGTAAATCATCATATACTTCGACTGTATCTGTTGTCGAGCTTGCCGCCAAAAGATCACAAATCGCTTGTCCTTTGACCGACTTCTGCTGTTTGAAGTGCAGATCATACTGGGACAAGAGAAGGGCCCACTTTGCTAACCGCCAATTCATCGAACCTGGTTGAGTCATGAACACCCGTACCGGATTAACATTGGCAATGACGTAAATCGTCTGGCCCACCAAGTAATGTCGCATCTTCTGTACTGCAAACACCAATGCGAGACATTCTTTCTCGATCATCGGATACCGAGACTCGGCGCCTATCAAGGTCCGACTTAGATAATAGACTGCCTGTTCGTGACCATTATCATCGTCTTGTGCTAATAAAGCACTTACCGAATGGTTCATCGCCTTGATGTAAATCAAGAACGGTTTACCTGATTTTGGTGCGACAAGAACAGGGGGATTCATCAGATATGCCTTGATATCTTCGAATGCCTTCTGGCAAGCATCGTCCCAAATAAACGATACGCCTTTCTTGTTTAGCTTCGAAAATGGTTGGCACTTCCCAGAAAGATTTGAAATGAATCTCCGGATATACGCCAAACGCCCTTGCAATCCTCTGAGTTCTCTTAGATTCTTCGGGGGTTGCAATTCATTTATCGCCTTTACCTTGTCTGGGTCGATATGTATACCCTTGGTGGTAACGACGAATCCAAGGAATTTTTCGCTGGACATTCCGAGGAAGGATTTTGTGGGATTCATCTTCAATTGATGACTCCGCATGAGATCAAACATTGTTCTTAAGTCCTTGATGTGATCTTCTTTGCTGCGGCTTTTCACCACCAAATCATCAACGTAGCATTCAACTGTTTTCCTGAGGTGTTTCTGGAAAATCTTAGTCATCGCTCGTTGGTATGTTGTACCTGCGTTCTTCAGACCGAACGGCATCACCGTGTAGCAGAAGACACCGAGGGGCGTTCTGAATGCTGTATGCTTCTCGTCGTCCGGGTGCATCTTGATTTGATTATACCCCGAGAAACCGTCCATGAAAGACATTCTCTCGAATCCACATGTATTGTCGATAATGACATCCGTGATCGGGAGAGGAAAATCGTCTTTTGGACACGCTTCATTTAGGTTCCTGAAGTCGATGCAAATCCTGATTTTGCCGTTCTTTTTCATGACCGGAACGATGTTGGCTAACCAGTCTGGATGTTGTTCCTCCCGGATAAACCCTGAGTCGATCAATTTCTTGACCTCTGCCTCGATGGCTTCCATAATCTGCGGACGAAACCGTCTTTGTTGTTGCTTGACAGGTTTAGCATCCGGCTTGATGTCGAGGCGGTGCATAGCCACATTGGGGTCGAGCCCTGGCATGTCCTCGTAGTTCCACGCGAAGACGTCGATATATTCCCTGATAAGGGCAATTAACTCCTCCTTCTCATCTGATGGAAGACTACCGCTGATAAATATGGGCTTTGGGTTGTCTTCATCGCCCATGTTAATTTGGATTATTTCGTCTTCGGTGGGTGGCTCTCTTTGTTCGAACCTATCACCATATTGCATGTTTAGGTGATGAACCCATGGGTCCTCCCACGTTGGCATTTGGTCGTCGTCCTCCAACGTAGACGGATCAGCTGTAGTCATGTTCGACATTAAGGCCTTGAACATTTCTCCCAAACTTGTGTCGGAATCTTCAGCTGACGAATCTAGCAAGGACCGATCCTTGGCTTTGTTAGCAATTTGATCTATGATTTGCCAGCCACATTCGTCATCTGACGAAACGTAGCCTAAACCCATCTTGTGACGATAATAGCCCTCCGGTTTACCCTTTGGTACATATGCCGCTTTGACTGGGACACGGGAATCTCGATCGAAGTATAGACCTTCTCCGAGTGTGAAATCATATCCTTGTCTTTCCATGAGCTTGCGCGCTTCTGGACTGTACTTAGATAAATGTAAACCAGATTTGTCACCCTCTTCATCCTCTCTTAGGAAATGATCTGGCACCGGAAGATTTTCTCCTTTACCGAAGATCATTTCTTTTTGTCCCCCTATTTTGGCGGGAATAATCTGAGTTGTTCCGAAAGAGTGTTGGAGACGCTTCTTCGTTACATACGACGATCGGAGCGGCATACATAATTCGGGATTATCGTATACTCCCTTTATCACATCATCAAACGACAAGGAGTACTCTAAACCATTATTTATTTCAAGTTCGGCAAGTTGCCAGTTACAACCGCCATCCGACGACTGTTCGTCGTCGAGATTGATTACAAAGGGTACAATGTCATTAAAAACAAAACCACCATTGTAATCGAATCCGGCCTCGGAATCAGCTTCTTCTCCGCTGTCCGTGCCTTGGACCGATGGTTCTGTATCGGATTCGTTACCATAAAGGAGAGAATCTGTGAAGTAGTTCTCGTACCCTTTGAATGGCTGCTTATCCGCGACCACCGTCCTAACTCTTCCATCAGTGTCGACATATTTCAAACACTGATGTAGAGTGGAGGGGACTATAACGTTACTATGGATCCAAGGCCGACCCAATAGTAAGTTATAGGATGTCTCAGCATCAATCACGTAGCACGTGACCTCCGTCTTTAAATCGCCCATTTGGCATTTTATCCGGATTTTACCCAAAGGTCTTGACCCGCTGGTGTTGAATCCGTAGATGACTGTGCCTGTAGACGCCAACTTGCTGACTGGAATGCCAAGGCTGTGCATTAGTCGAAGTGGCATAATACTCACAGCGGAACCCGGATCCACTTGGATTCGGTTGACTTCACTGGAGCCAATGTACCCGACGAAGTATAGGGGCCGATCATGATTTGAATTCCTCGTCTGCATGTCCTCTTTGGTGAAGGTGATGCAGGGAAGGTTCTTAGCTGCCACGTTACACTGTTGGGCTAACAATTCTAGCTCCTCAGGTGCTGGCTTGATCCTGGTGAGGAACGCCTCTGAATCGGCCAAGGCCTCTTGTAAGGCTTCTCTAGTTTCCTTGGACAACCGTAGTAGCTCGTACAGCGTTATCCGTGCTGGAATATTGGCCAGCTGAGCCATGATGTCGAAGGCACGCGGATTTTTTGAACTCTCCGGTTTGTCTTTTCCAATCGGACGACTGAAACGAGACTGCTTCGGATTCTGAACCTCTTCGGGCCTCTTTTCTTTCTGTTTGTCAACCGGTTGCCGTCGAGCATCTTCAACCGGTTTGGGAACTGCAATCACCCCCAGCTCTGTGAGAGTCTTGGCTGGTCCTCGTTTTGTCACCCCCTGCTCAGCAAATTGATCGCCAGGGGATGGATATTTGAAGTGGTATTCATTTCCACTCCGGGTCGCAAAGACTTCCTGCTCCTCGTCGGAAAGTGGGAAAGCGGGGATTCTTTCGTCATCTTCTCCTGG
>BQKN01030092.1:0-14029 GCA_022839385.1 Asparagus kiusianus
GTTTGTTAGTATGAAAGCTATCTGATTGTAGCTTTCATTGTTGGAACTTGACGGGAATCAATCATCCATAGTGACTTTTAGACGAATATTTACCCACAGCTCTCTACCAAGCAACTCACCAATTAAGTCCAACCTTTTATTTCTGAAATCATTACACTGCTCATCAGCACCTCTAATAGTTGCTAATATAATATTGGTCATGTTGTTGTCGCAACCATCAAGATCAATCATCTCAAACATGAGGTCGTGTTTGCAGCGATTATAATGCCGCGGATGCAATGATTTAGAAATCTCTTCTGTTTCGATCGTAAGGATGAATTCTGCTTCTCGATTTGAAGGAACCATTGCCTTGTAATCTCATAGGGATCAGCTATCTATTATGATTTTTAGACAGCCTACAGAACCCCCTCCAAAGTTTTCAAAAGTTCGCGGTTGACTGGGATGAATTTTCGGAATACTTTGGATCCCAAAATTTTGTAAACTGATTGTCCACTTCGTCTGATTAGAAGACGTCACGGAACTGGTTGTCGGAATGTTGAGATATTGCTTCCTCGAACCAAACAATACAGCTTTTGAGCCTTGATGACAATGAAGGACGAAGCACGATCCAAATCGAGTCTGATGGTTTTAACGTTGCTGATTGCAATCTGCTCACACTCATCTGATAGACTCCCCAGTGGAGTCGCCTGTTGTTTCTTGATTTTGGTAATTTTGATGGCCGACCACAATTTTCCTCCATTTATCTGAGGTCGCGTCGGTTCCTTGTTGATCATAACGAGTGGGTGAACACTGTGTCTGAGAGTTTGAACGCGTAGGTGAACCCTGTGCCTGAGAGCTTGAACGTGTAGGTGAGCTTCGCGTTTGGAATCTCAACCAACTCGGACGCGAGGGTCGAGTTTGGGTGGGATTCTGACCTCGAATCCCGTCTGTTATGATTTGACAGCTCACCGCTGTCTATAAAGAGACCGCTAAGGGTCAAATCAGAGTCATTCGACTCTTCTTGAAATTCTAACGAAAAAGAAGAATTCCGTTCGATCTCCGGCGAGAACTGTTCATCTCCTTCTTCTCCAACTAAGATTCATGGCACCCAAGAAGGACGTCCCTCGTCCCTCCAAGTCCGATGTCGCCACAGCTCAGGGATCGGCGCCATCTGCGTCGGCCGGCGGCGCTGCTGCTCAGGCGAACATGCCGCCTCAGCTTCCTTTGATCGGCGGTAAGTATGACCTCCGTGGTCGTTAAACTTGCTTCGGCAAGTTTTGATCTTTGGATCCAACGAGGAAACTCGTTTCGATAACGCGGGGCTGGGTTCTGTCGTTTTAAATTCTTGACGCGAGGTTCGACCTACGTGTCTTGGATTTTGATGACGCGAGGCTCGACCTTCGCGTTTGAACTTTGTTGACGCGAGGCTCGACCTTCGCGTCTGAACTTTGTTGAAATTAAGTTTTGACCTCCGCGTCTGAGATCTAACTTCTTCCTTTGTTTTTGTAGTACGTCACACCATTGAACCTCTCCCCTTTCGCCATCATTTCGGGTATGAAAGTGGCGTGGACCCGAATATGACATTCAACCTGCGTAAAGAACTCCCAGTTTTCCGAATTAAGATAAGAGTCGCGCGGAATTAATCACACAAGCTTCTCCCGAAACTCTTAGGATATTGGTTACAGACGCTAAGTTTGAGAACTTGAGCCGTAAGACAATAGTCAAACCTGGATTCCTCTTCAGGGACTATGTTGACTTTGATGCCGGCACTGCTTATGATGGGGACTATAAGTGACTGCGGAAAGTTGGGGACCGCAACCTTTTCTTGCCCAATATGGAGAGGATGTTCCCCATATCCTACTTTCAATGCGCTTCCATCCTAAGGCGTATGGATTGGCCGCTGGTTAAGGATCAAGATGGAGTGGTTCTCGGAACCCTAACTTTTCAAGGGGTCCGCACAGTTGGTTACAACCGCCTGGTGACAGCTTTACGGCCAGGGTTGTTTGCTAAGGAGTATCCTATCAGCGAAATGGCTAGTCCAGCAAACACTTTTGCCAAGAAATTTTTAGCTAAGAAAGGGGAATTTCCCGCGCAAGGATTTAGGACTCCTGGCTGGGTTCATTCTCCGGTGACAGGGTGGTGGACCCGGATGACCAAGTTCGTTTTGGACGAATTGGATGCGCCCCTCTCCCAAGCTGGTTTGAAAGTTCCTGTGCGGGCCACTAAGTTTGGAATTGTCCAAAGCCATTTTTATTTCTTCTCCATATTAGAGAAATATAACCCTGAGACTTGTACTTTCTTCACCCCTGTGGGGGAATTAGGCTTCGTTCTTCACGAGATGCATGAAGTCTCGGGTCTTCTTCTTGGGGATTTGCCGTACGAAGAATTTGTTCCGGGATCATCGGAACTTAAGATTTTGAAGAAGACAAGCCCTGAGATTTACTCCACCTTATGGAAAGTCATGTGTCACTTCCACATCTGTATGCAGCTTACAGGGGCTCGAGGAAGCGGCATTAAACAAGTGTCTTGGGCGGAATATTTATTCCAGAACTTGACCAATAAGGGAGCCTTAGTGACCAAGTTACCCGCTAGCACTTTGGAGGAGGTCCAAGCCCGCATCGACGATGCTACCTCCCATTACACCAATGAGGCCAAGGAAGATGTTTTCCCGGCTCATACGGAGTTTGAGAGTTTCCACTACCAAGCTCTGCTCCCTATTTCTGATACGGTGCTCTTGGCTGGATACTTAATGCTGTGGCTCAAGCGGTGCGTCGTTCCTACCAGGCCGATCGATGCTCTGGTTGCTGAGGTGATCTACCCTGCTGTTCTCTTGGCGCACGGGAGACCATTGAATCTGCTTTATGCCATGGTGGGCCGTTTGCAAAGTGGACTACGAGAGTTGGCCTTGGAGTTTGTTGACGTTGCCGAGGTGGAGTCCGGGGGCCACAAAGCTTTCAAAACTCCCAATCCCCGGATACCATTGCCATATACCTATTTAATGGCTTGGTATGTGCTCCACTGTCCTCTACTAATGAGTGCGGCCTCTCCCCCGGGGGACTCATTCATCCCATTTGTGCAACGATTAGAATCTGCAAAATGGGAAGGGGGATACATGGTTAGATTCTGTCGCGGGACACCCACTACCACATATGGCGTTGTTTCCCTGATTTTGAAGGCGGCGTCTACGGAGCGGAATATCAAGACGTCGCGGGTCCTAACGGATTCACCCAGCTGAGCGGGGGTGTTTTCCATTGGCTGCTCTCTATCAGGCCCGGTTATTTGATCTTCCGGCAAGGCGCTCACTGTTTCATCGAGCCCTACCAGCCCTATAGGTTTGCACGCCAATTTGGGTATGATCAGTTGTACGTTGGGAACCCTCGTCCTCAGCTCTTAGCGGTGGGCAATATATACGAAGGGGCCAGGGCTTGGTACTATTCCGTGGCAGGTTGTACCAAAGCGACCTTCAGGCTTCCCCACAAAACACCCAACTCCTATACCTCCATGAGCTTCTGTAATTGGTATTTCGCCACTTCCAAGACTCCCAATTACAACTTGAATACATCCTGCTTGAAGGACATCAGGCATATGTATGCTTCAAGGAGGGGATCAAAGACATCCCGATTGAGAGGGATTGATGAGTTCCTGTCCATTGAGAATCAGCCTGCTGGATAGGAAGAGGAACAAACAGTTGAGCCTGTTCCCGGAGAGGAGTAACAAGTGGTTGAGCCTCCCACGACGAGAGCAACGGGGAAAAGAAAGCTCTCCGCGGATGAAGCCGGCCGATATGAGAAGCAGATCCGTCGGAAGTTGATAGTTGACTCTCCTCCTCCTAAGGGCCAGCAAAAATCTAAGTTGATGGCTGATGCTATCAGGGCTGCTGAAGATGAAGACCAACAGGAATCTTCAGTTGCAGGCTTGCCACATAGAGCTGGACTTTATTCTCATGGCCCAGCCTTATCAAGTGAAGCTTCTTCTTACCATCCCCCCGAAGACGAAGAGGGCGAATTAATGGTTGCAGATGCAGAATCTTCTCCGGTGATGGACCTTCCTAAGTCTCCTGCATCGGAACCAAGGGGTCACGAAGAGAATCCATCCCCTCCTTCTTCAATATTAATGTCACAAGCTGGTGACTTAGTTCCTAGTCCTACAACAGGACTTATGACTAAACCAGCTGCTAGCACCAATCTTCCTGAACCTTCAGCTACCCGGGATGATGAGGAGCGAGTTGATTATGAAGGCTCCTCGATTGGTGGTGAAGCTGACGGAGATAGAGGTGGTGAGGATGCTGAAGTTAGCAACTTGCCAGGTGATGATGTGGAAGATGAAGAGCATAACTCCATGGACGACATAACCATTTTTGATGATGCTCCCAAGGCTCCATCTGATAAAGCATCTGGTTATACTCCTTTCTATCTCACTGGTAAGCTTAGTTTGTTTCGACTTATTCCGCACGCTTTTTCTGCGTTCCGACCGTTTTTTCGTGCAGGTTCACCTACTCCCGGGACTACTTCTGCTGCTCCTTTAGAGCAAGAACCTGTACCAGCATCGACTCCTTTGCTAGAGCAACATTTGCCCGTCTTGCCCACAGCAACTGCTTCACCTGTGGCGTTGCCTGAGACTACTGCTGCGACTCCTATTTTAGATCAACAGCTCGTGTCGGTATCGGCTCCTACGCAAGAGCAGCCTCTTCCTGCCTCATCTACTACAGCTGCTTCGCCTACCGCATTACTGAAGATCTCGTTTACTCCAGCAGAGGCACGGCCAAGCACTTCTCAGGCAAGGGCGATGATGGCTTTGACCTCGAGCCCTTCACAATTGAATGTTTCTACCGCTTCTGCAGCTTCGACACCAGGATCCCCTACACCAATCTCGATGGCTAGAGGGGCATCTTCGGCTGTGGTTTCCAGTCTCACCGACGCACCTGAATTTCTTCAGATCTCTCTGGTATATTTAAACAGCCTTGTGAAGACGGTGGTAGAATACATGGTGAGCGGCCGGGGAACTTTGAACTCCTTTCGACCTCTTCTGGAGGCAGGCTTGAATGGAGTCAGGAGTGTGGGCAACACTCAGTGGTTCGAGCGCTGTTCAGAAATTATTCTCTGTTTTGAAGAGCAATTACAGCGTTTTGAGACATTAGGCCACAAAGAGCTACAGCCGCAAATCATGTCCACTTTGGCTGGTCTTCAGGTCGCCGAAGTAGCTCGCCGAGAAGCGATGGAACGGGACTTAGCTGAGAAAGAGCGTCAGATTGCAGAGCTTCGTGAGCGTAACATTCGGAAGTGAGAAGAATTAGAACGCTCAACTGCTTCAATGAATTCGCTTCGGGATAGGCTTGTTGAAGCTGAAGCCGAAGTCTTACGACTGAAGGCTGAACTTTCTCGCGAAGAAGGCATTGTCAATATCCTTAGTACCCAGAATGCAAACGGTACCTTGGAATATCATACACAAGCTTAAGCCCTAGCGCAGGCCAGGAACGAAGTGGTGGCCATCATCATACCAAGTGAGGATGAACTCCGGGCTAAGGCTGAAGCTATGGTGCGAGCTAATCACGAGAAAGAATTAGCTGAACTCAAGACTCAACTCATATCTTTTGATTTGATGCGTGAGTGAATTTGGTTTTTGTAATGTTCTTTTGATAAGAACAAGTTTGTTTTGTATCACTTTCTTCTGACTCTTGAATAAAAAGTGATATTGGTCCCTCATTGTTTCTTATATTTGTCATGTTTTGATTTTAAGTAACAAATCACGAGAAACGCCTAAGGTGTATTCACGACTTAGCATAGATCTCCGGGATAGCCCGGACTTAGAAAGTTTCCTTCATTATCATTTAAGATAACTCTAGAGAACTTCACAATGTTGAGGATAAATGTTAAATCATTCTCCCACAACAGAGTTAAAGAGTAAAATTCTTCCTGTGTTATTTTGACTTTGAACACTGAAAGAAGTCTGTAAGCGCCAGGGGTGTAATTTTAACTTGGCGTGGACTTTTTTCTATGGGGAGATTCCGAACTTTTCCTTATTATCACTAAGGATAGCCCTGGAAAGTACTTAGTCCATTGGGAATCTTATGAGAACATCTCTTATATAGTGGGGTAAAAAGGGTTCAAATAAGAGGGTTTAGACTGTTAGAGGTGTAAGGTTAACATAACAGGAAAGGGTATTGCGATCGGAGCAATTTTGAGGACTTATCGCTCTATTAGAGAGAGTCGATAAGTTGATTTTCGTCAGAGGTGTAATTTTAACGTGACGTGGAGAGATTGCGATCGGAGCAATTTTAAGGACTTATCGCTCTATTGGAGAGAGTCGATAAGTTGGTTTTCGTCAGAGGTGTAATTTTAACGTGACGTCTGTGGGGATAAAATCCTTTTGTGTCTTGCTGGGGAGAATCACTAAGAATTTTTGTCATCAGAGCGATGAATTATGACACTCGTGATTTGAACAAGATTTTGGGGAGTTTTATTACCCCACTGAAAGGGGTTGATAAACTGGTTATTTATTACTCCGTTGGAAAGAGCTAATAAATTAACAATAATCTGAGTGATTTTGAGGACTTATCATTCTGTTAATGAGAATCGATAAGTGGATTCTGGCAGAGGGGTTATAGCCACACTGGTATTTGACACCAGATAAACTTAAACTCCGTGATGACGATGATAGTTTGGGGTTCAACACTAACCCAATGAGAATTTTGATTCTGCTGAAGAGATACAGAGGTTTTGATTAACACTCTGTTAAGGGGGCTCATGCCTTTGAGGATTTAGAAGAATGGCGACGCTAAGATGACCTTCGCGTTTGGGGTTCAAAACACGAGGTTCAGGCCTTAGTGACGCTGGCCTGAGCCTTGCTCTTTGGAGTTTGAACGCGGCAGTGAGCTTCGCGTTTTGAAAATGGTTGGGATTCTTTCCTAGAATCCCGTGCTATCTCAACAGCTTGACGGCTATTATAAATAGACCTGAGTGGTCACGTCAAGAGTCACTTGACTCTCAAAATTTTCGACTATTTCCAAGAACGAGAATTCTCGTTAGATTTCGGCGAGATCTCCGACGAACTCCGTCTTCTTCGTTCAGAAACGTTTCTTCCGATCGACTGTGTTGATGGCGCCATGGAGAGTAGGCTCGAGCTCCAAGAAAGTCGTCGGATCGACTTCCGAAACGCCGTCGGCTGAGGACGCCGGCGGTGTTCTTGTTCGTGCAGGAACATTGTCGTCGCCACCGTCATCGCGGGGGCCTCCCTGTCGTGGCGAGTGTTGACTGGAATAACTTGCCTTAGCAAGTTCTCTGGAAACCCTAGATGAGTTCTTGATAACGAGGAAGATGACTCGTTTCTGTTCAATAAAAAACACGGAGTTGGGACTCCATGTGGGTCTTGACCCTCGCGTTCAATTTTTTCAACACGAGGTTCGACCTTCGCGTTTTGGGTTTCTGACGCGGGGCTCGACCTCCGCGTCTGAAATTTTTGACACGAAGCTTGACTCTCTCGTTTTGGGATTTATGATTCTGTTTTTATGTCAGTAACTTATTTTCAGCTACTTACTTCTGCTTTTGACTGTGCAGTGCTCCTTCCAAACGTACCGCTTTCGCAAGAGCATCATTTTGGGTATATTGGCGGACCTGATGCGAATGAAATTTTCAGTCTTCAAAACATAATTCCACTTTGTACTTTCGCTAACTCGGAGAGAACGGACATGCTTAGATCTCCTCGATGTTCTACTCTTAGAATTTTGATCACTGACTTAGACATGGAGACCCCTGCTGGTCGTGCTCAGTTTCTCAAACCAGTGTTCATATTCGGAGATCGAATATCTGTCGATGATCACCTCATACATGCAGAAGATTCGAAGTTGTTGTGGAAAGTTGATAATCACTTCTTCTTCCTTCCAAACATGAAGAGGATGTACCTACTCTCTTACTTTTTGAATGCAAGCCGTCGTCGGGGTCTGACTTTCGACATAGTCAAAGAGAAAGAAAATGTGTCGTTTAGATCTGGTCGGCAGGCTCGCACACAAATCGGGGGACAACTCAAGGGATTGAGACCTGGTTTATTTGAGAAGAAGGATCAGGAGGTGCCACGTCCAGCGAATATTTTCATTCGTCAGTTTACTGCAGCTCGAGGTGAATTCTCAACCCAGATGTTCAGATCCCCAGGATGGGTTTGTTCTGGAGAAGGAGGTTGGTGGACCCGCATGGTTGATTTTATTCTGGAGGAGCTTAAGGAGTCACTCACTCAATCAGGTCTTATGGTTCCAGTGTTAGCTACGCGACGGGGTGTCGTGCAGAGTTATCATAATTTCTTCGCTATGTTGGAGAAATATAACCCGGACAGTTGTACATTCTTCACACCTGTAGGAGAATTAGGTTTTGCTCTTCATGAGATGCAGGCAATGTCGGGGTTACCACTTGGAAAAACGCCTTACGAGGAGTTCATCCCTACCACCAAGGAGCTTTCCCTACTGAAAGTGGCTCACCCGGAAATTTATGCTACTTTCTGGGAGTTGATGTGTCACTTCCACATATGTGCCCAAGTCTTTGGTATGCGTGAAGGGGGTGTCATGCATACTACGTGGGCGGAATACCTTTTTCAAAACTTAAACCGGAAAGATGTAGCCGTATCTCGCGTTGCAGCCATCTCTCCCAAGGAAGCCAAAGCTCGGATTAAGGCTTCTAATGCCACCTACAAAACAAAGCATGCAGAAGATGATTTCGAGGCTGGTGTCGAGTTTGAAAGTTTCCACCACCAAGCCACAGTCCCTATTTCTGACACGGCTCTTCTTGTGGGTTTCTTTATGGTTTGGTTGAAGCGGTGCGTGGTACCGTCAAAACCAACTGAGGCTATATTAGCTGTGGTTGTGTACCCAGCTACTTTATTAGCGCATGGAAGACCTGTGAGTCTCCTCACCGCTATGGTCGGCTATATGCAAAATGGCCTGAGGATGTTGACCTCAGAACTTCTCAGCGCTTCAGAAATTACAGCTACCAAGAAGAAAGCCGGGAGAGCTCCTCCACCACGTGTACCAGTGCCGTATACATACTTGGTGGCCTGGTTCGTGCTGCACTGCCCCTCACTGATGACGGGAGTATACGAGGGCGATGGCGCTTATATTCCCTTTGTACAGAGATTGGAGTCGGCCACGTGGACTTATTCTTACATAGTCAGGGCTCGACAACTCCTATCTCGGGAAGATAATTATCGGATTTTCTGTTGCGCTCCTGACTTTGACGGAGCTGATGTAGAAAATTCCCTCTTCATAGACTTGCTTTTTGAGGGCTCGCCTTCTTTGGAAGAGGGCACTTTTAGCTGGCTCCTCAGATCAGGTTGGGCTACCTGGTCTATCGTTTGCGGAAGAAATGCATCATCGAGCCTTACATGCCTTCTAGATTTGCTAGGCAATTCGGATATGACCAGCTTTACGTTGGCAATCCCAACCCGGCATTGGCGCAAATTGGGAATTTGTATGAAGGAGCTCGCGCATGGTATTTCTTCTCAGCGGGAGGAACTCACGCGCACTTCACTTTGCCTAACTCGCCCCCGGTTGTTCTACCGTTGCAGATTTTCGCAACTGGTTTGAAGAAGTTTCCCAACTCCCTGACTATGATATTTACACCTCTTGCATAAGTGAGATTCAGGAGTTATATCGTTCGAGGAGCAGATCTTCGAGTACCTATTTGCCGGGGATAGAAGAGTACCTATCCTGTGAACAGGAAGCATCCGAGGTCGTTGAAGTTCCCAAAGAGCTGTCCACGGTAGAACCTTCTGAAGAAGAAGTTCCTACGGGGATCAAAGAGGGAAAACTGATTACTGATTCTCCCGGAGAGCAGACAACTGAGGAGATTCCTACAGAAGCACCAATTCCTGAACCTCGCTCTTTAAGATCAGGTAAGAAGGCTCTATCTGCTGCTGAGCAAGGTGAGTATGACAGGAGGGTTCGTAAACGATTGCCCACCGTAGCCAAAACTTCAAAAAAGGTTAAGTTGATGGGGGATGCGATAAAATCAGCGCGTGCTGCATCTCCTGAGAACAGAGAGGATATTAGGCTTCCATCCGCTCCTCCTAGTCTAGGAACGACAAGCGGTGGGCAGGAAGCGACTATATCAGGCTCAGCGTCAGATATGGTCAAAAAATTATTATCTGAAGCCACGCACACCCCTACTCGCACTGATTATGTGAATTATTTTGTTTATCCAACCGCTCCACCTCCAAGCTCAGAAACTTTGAGGGAACTCATCGAAGAATTGGAGCATTGGATGCAAATGACTATCGACGTCGTTAGTCTCGGAGATGTGAGCTTTAAGGTTTTTGAACCCCATCTGCTGGAATGCCTGACTAAGATCAAGCATCAGGGCGATAAAATATGGACCGAGAACTATCGCGAGAGCATCATTATCTTGGAGTATGAGCTGGAGTTTCTTTCCATGCTGCAACGTGATGACATAGGACCAGAAGTGGATCGGGCTCTTTCTGAGGCCAAGGCTCTGAAGGCACAACAGCAAGAAGCTCTTCAGAAGAGTTTATCTGAGACAGATTCTCGCCTTGTTCGTCTACGTGGGGAACATCTCCAGGTACAGGAGGACATGGGCAATCTTGCTGTGGGTCTCCGGGATATCGTAGTAGAACTTGCTCGCGCTGGCGTTGAGCTACCCCATATAAATGCTCAGCTAGCTGGTGGTCTGGACATCTTAAAAGGATTAGCTGTTTACTGTGATGGACTCTTCAATTGTTGTTGCGATGAAATTATTGCTGCCGACAAGCTTCGGCGAGAGCTTGTAGATGCAACGCCTAATGAAGAGGAGCTCAAGAGCAGGATAACTGAAGAAATCAGAAAGGCTCGCGAGGAGAATATATCAGCGCTGAAATCTAAACTCAAGTCTTTTAGACTGATGAGTCCCGATGCTTAGGATTTGCGCTACTTTTGGTGGAGGAATAAATTTGTATCATTTTCCTTTTGATTGTTTTCACCTTTGTATCCAAATTGAGAAATATGAAATGAAAATGATATCATTTTGGTTTTCATCATCTCTTTTGTTGAAATATGATTCGAGACAATGAAAAGTAATGCAAATGCTATAAATGTAGTGTTAACTCAATATGAAAACAAAATTCTCTTTATTATCACTTAGAATAATTCTAGAAAATTTTAATCATCAGAGGTGTAGTGTTAACATGACGAAGTACAAAATAGAATTACACTATCAATAGGCAACCCCCAGCCTGATTTAGCTGGGGTTTAGGGGGCTACATGATTTACGGGAAATATCTCTTTAGGAATTTCCCATTAATTGGCATCATGAGCCTGTCTCCTTTTTGATTGATGAGGCGATATGCTTCATTCGAATAAACTGAGTCTATTACGAAGGGTCCTTCCTATTTAGGATTGAACTTCCCTTTGGTTTTGTGCGTCATCACCATGGGTCGTCTGTTGGCCAAAACTAAATCGCCCTTCTTGAAGATCCGTTCCTTAACCTTTTTGTTGTAGGCTTTGGAAATACAGGCTTGATACAATTCAATCTGTTCTTGAAGATCCGTTCCTTAACCGTCATGTGATTTACGATACAGGACTTGAGAGGCTGCATCGTAATAAAATCGGAGGGCCTTTCGTTTGATGGCGGCCGCTTCCTTAGGATCGTCGGGCAAAATTCCGTACAGGACGTAGTCAATATATGGAAATCGCCAATCTCTAGATTCGAACTCTATGAAGGTTGTACAGACCCCTTCCGACATTGTCTTGTCTGAATTTCCCTCTGTAGGAATCTTAGAGCAGTATACTTCACGTCCTGCGATGGGGATCATCGTTTTGGTACCTGGCGGTAATGCCAGCGAAGTTGCCAATGAAGCCAAAGCATCAGCGTAAGCGTTCTGGGCCCGTGGGATGTATTCAATAAAGAATCCCTCGAACTTCTTAGCTTGCTTCAGCACTGCGAAGTAGTACGGGATTAGGTCCTCATGACTTACTTCATATTCCCCTCGGACTTGGTTTACAATGAGCTGAGAGTCACCATAAGCCTCAAGATGCCGAATATTAAGTTCTTCGGCAAGTTGCATCCCTAGTAGCAGAGTATTATACTCAGCTACATTGTTGGTGCAAGGTTCGATTAGGGAAAATCCTCTTGGGATTATGTGACCGTTAGGAGAGACGAACACCACTCCTACTCCCGCAGTAATCGCTCCGTGAGGGTTTGCTCTAGATGCACCGTCGAAGAATAATTTCCACACTTATGTAGATTCTTGAGCAACACAAGCTTCGGCGACTTCGTCGGGCAATTCTTCATACAGTTTTGATGTCCCTAGCACTGGATGATCGGCTAAGAAGTCCGCCAATGCTTGACCCTTGACTGTCTTTTAAGGCATGAATTAGATGTCGTATTGCGACAAGAGGATGGCCCATTTTGCAAGTCGGCAGTTCAGGGATGACGGTTTTGTCATCAGAACTCTCAAGGGATTCACCTTAGAGATGACGTGAATTGTTTGTCCAACTAGGTAATGTCGCATATTTTAAACTACGAATACCAAAGCGAGACATTCTTTTTTGATTAGATTGTACCGGTGTTCGGCTCCCATCATCGTTCTGCTTAAGTAATAGATGGCTTGCTCTTGCCCTTGATCATCGTTTTGGGCCAGTAACGCTCCTAGAGAATGATCCATAGCCCTCACATATAACAAGAATGGTTTTCCTGATATAGGGGCCACAAGAACAGGTGACTGTGTGAGATATTTCTTGATCTCTTCAAAAGCTTTCTGGCATTCTTCATCCCAGACAAAGGACACGCCTTTCTTCATAAGCTTTGAGAAAGGTTGGTAGCGCTCCGAGAGATTAGATATGAATCTTCGGATGTATGCTAATCTACCTTGCAGGCCTCTAAGCTCTTTGAGATTCTTCGGCGGCTGCATGTATTGGATGACGCGCACCTTCTCTGGATTCAGAGAAATTCCCTTGGACATGACAATAAATCCCAGGAATTTTCCACTTGATACTCCGAGAAATGATTTTGTTGGGTTCATCTTCAGCTGATGTGTTCGCATGATTTCGAACATAGTCTTCAAGTCTGCAAGATGAACATCCTTACATTGACTTTTCACTGCTATGTCATCCACGTAGCACTCGATCTTCTTACGCAGATGTTCGTGGAAGATGGCGTTCATCGTACGTTGATAAGTTGCACCTGCGTTTTTCAGGCCGAAGGGCATCACTGTGTAGCAATACACCCCCAACGGTGTTCCGAAGGCAGTATGCTTTTCGTCTTCAGGATACATCTTGATTTGATTGTACCCAGAGAATCTATCCATAAACGACATTCTTTCATATCCGTAGGTGTTGTCAATCATGACATCGGTGATGGGAAGTGGAAACTCGTCTTTTGGACAAGCTGCGTTAAGGTCGCGAAAGTCGATACATATACGGACCTTACCGTTTTTCTTAGGCACGGGAACAATATTGGCCACCTAGTCTGGGTGTTGTTCCTCTCTGATAAAGCCTGAGTCTATAAGCTTTTTCACTTCAGACTCAATTGCTTCCATGATCTCTGGACGAAACCGACGTTGCTGTTGTTTAACGGGTTTGGCATCCGGATCGATGTTGAGACGATGCATGGCCACTTTTGGATCGAGACCCAGCATGTCTTCATAATTCCAAGAAAAGACATCTATATATTCTCGGACGAGAGGTATAAGGTCCTCTTTTTCGGATGATGATAAGTCTTCTGCTATGAAAATGGGCTTAGGGTCATGTTCATCCCCCATGTTAACTTGGACCACTTTATCTTCAGTGGGTGGTTCGCGTTGTTCGAATCGCATATCCCATAAGATGTTGAGGTGTTTGATCCAGATATCATTGGTTGATTCGATTAACCCTTCATCAGCCCCTGTAGCTTCATCTGGACGACTAGTCGAAACCATATTCACGGTCAGATTTTTAAAGAAAGGTCCGACACTGACATCGGACTCGTATGAAGATGTTCCGGATGAGTGGTTCTGTCGCAGATAATTACTTATTTCATTCTCTGAGACAGCGAGAGGTGTGACAAATCCTAAGCCTCTTCTGGTTTTTTGATAATAATCT
>BQKN01030095.1:0-11586 GCA_022839385.1 Asparagus kiusianus
GGCCGAGCCACCCATTTTGGGGTGGCTCGGCCGCCGAGCCACCCTTGTGTGGGTCGGCCATGGCCGAGCCACCTTGGGGTGGCTCGGCCACCGAGCCACCCTTGGGTGACTCGGTTTTGGCCGGGTCTCTCTTGGTGTTGGTTTTTCTGCCGTTACGTCCGTTTTCCGGTTCTGTGTTTGATTTGTCCGGACTTGATTCGTTGACCTGATTTGGCAGTAAATCCGGATCCTGATTTGGTAGCAAATCCACTTTTGGGTTCGAGTCCGAAACCGATTCGTCCGAGTCCACTCTTGGTTGGATGACTCGTTGATTCCTCATTCCATTAACTTGATTCCGCACGCTAATGGATTTATTCCGTTGTTTGCGTGCGGTTCGTTAGCCTCGTAGCCTTGTTAACCCGTTTCGTTGCGTATCACTTGGCTTCGGTGTTGTGGACTAACGATCGTGTCTGCATACGTCGCCCGATGGTCGGTTCGTCGAATCGGCGTCGTCGAGCTGTGTTATGGGACCTATAGGCAGTTTTATACGCCTACAGATACCCCCTCCAAAGTATTTCAGCCTCGTTCTTTTATAGAAGAGTCTGGAATACTTTGGATATGATTGTCCCATCCTTCAATCGGTAACGACGGGATATTTGAAATGGCTTCTGTTCTTGATTCCTTCAGTCCTCCAGGCTATTCGGTGCTTTGTCGAATATCTGTAAGGGTTCCGGTGCTGCATTTATTGTCTGACCGTATGTCGGAATTTTGAACTTGAAGTCGATTCTCGATTTCCTGGCTTTTTAGCTCGAGTTGGTTGCTTCAACATAGAACTGATCATCGATTGACATTTGCGGCGCATTGTCCGGTGCCTGAGCTTCATTGTGACACGTTGTCCGGCGTCTAAGCTTCATTACGACGCGTTGTCCGGCGTCCGACACAGTTTATACTCGTACGTTTTCTGGAGTATACACAGTTTAAACTCTTAAGGAATTGGAGCGTGGCAGATACTTGAGTCACGAGACCAATTTGTAGAATTAATGCGTCAATGACTCGTATTTATAGAATTTTTGGCAAATTCTCAGCCATCAACGGATTTGATAAGCCTTTACCGACTACCGTTTGAGTCGGGCTAGCATACGGATTGTTTAAGTCCGTTCCGCATGTGACGTTAAGCTAAAAGAGTTAACCCCTTTTAGTGCTACGATATTGAATACGTAGACTTCGTCTTTCTCCTGTGAAAAGACTAAACAGCAACGTGTATGAGACGTTGACTTAGGATTTTTGGTAAATCCCCAGCCTTCAACGGATTTGATTAGCCTTTACCGACTACCATTTGAGTCGGGCTAGCATGCGGATTGTCTAAATCCGTTCTGCATGTAACGTTGTGCTAACGGAATGAGCTCCCTTAGACTTTGTGCTACGACTTCGAATATGTAGACTTCGCTATTGTTATGGGAATAGGCTACCCGGCAACGTGTTTTAGATGCTGACTTATCCCTACTTAGGTTTCAGGATAAAATACCCCAGTATCGAACTCTGGTGTCTTTTTCTGCGGAGAAAGACTAAACCGGCGGTGCTTGTTAGGCGTCGGCATATCCTTTCTTAGGATTCAGGATGAAATTCTCCATGCGTGTAAGGCATGGATTTTGGTGTTATTAATAACAACCTGCCACAATGTTGAATATGTGAGCGGGTGTTCTTTTTAAACGGTTAAGAACTAACCGGCGGCGCGTGTTAGGCGCAGACTTATCCTTTCTTAGGTTTCAGGATAAAATACCCCAGAATCGAACTCTGGTGTCTTCTTCTACGGAGAAAGACTAAACCGGTAGCGCGTGTTAGGCGCAGACTTATCCCAGCTTAGGATTCGGGATAAACTTCCTAGGATGAATCCTAAATTCTTGGAAAAGGATTGATGTGGAAAGGAAGAATTTTATATTCTATTTCCCGAACAAGGAAGGAAGAATTTTATATTCTATTCCTTGATTCTGGAAAGGAAGAATTTTATATTCTATTTCCAGTGCAAGAAAGAAACTAGAAGTGGGATCTCCACTCCGAGAATCCGAAAGATCTAAATAAACTTACCTTTTATAGGATCGGTTATCTAGATGAGTTTTTCGTTTATCGAAATGAAATTTCAACTTTGGTTATAACCATGAAGAGGTTTAACCAAAGAGAAAAGGAGGGAGTTCTTTCGTTTATCGAAAAGAAACTCTGAATTAAAAGTGGACCTCTTGTTCATGGAAAGAATCAAGAGGAGAATTTGTTGGTGGCTTGGACCAGAAAGACATTTTTGGTGGACTCACTGTCAATTGAAATTGATCAGTGAGAGATTTTGGTGGTGAAAATGATTTTGGGTTATCCTCTAGAATATTAAGTGTAATATTCTTCGAGAAACTTCCTGATAAATGGGTTATCCTGAATGTACTAGGGATAGTACTTTTTTAGGAACTTCCCATTTATTGGCATTAATTGCCTGACGCCCTCTAGAGAAACGAGGCGATATGCACCGTTTGAGTAGACTGTGTCTATCACAAACGGTCCTTCCCATTTGGATTCAAATTTACCTTTCTTCTTGGAATTGAGGATTATCGGTCGGCGAGCAGCGAGGACCAGATCTCCTTCCTTGAAGCTTCTCTGTCAGACTCTTTTGTTAAAAGCCCTAGATATTCTGGCTTGATAAAACTCAATGTGTTGTTGAGCTTCCAAGCGCCTTTCATCCAACATTTTGAGTTCTTCGAGACGTTTCTGATGTTGCTCTTCAGTCGTCATCTCAGTTGCGAGAGCGATCCGAAGGGATGAGATTTGAATCTCCAAAGGTAGCACAGCTTCACATCCATATACTAACGAATACGGGGTGACTCCCGTAGGTGTGCGTACGGTGGTGCGATAAGCCCAGAGTGCTTCACCGAGTTTATCGTCCCAGTCTCGTTTATTAGTCTTCACGAGCTTTGACAGAATCTTAATGATCATCTTGTTGAAAGCCTCAGCTAATCCGTTCGCAGCGGGAAAATAAGCTGTCGACGAAACATCTTGGATCTTGAACTTGTCACAGAACCTGACGAAGGCGTTGCTTATGAACTGAGGACCGTTGTCATGAATGATCCGTCTTAGCACGTCGTGTCGGTATATGACATGATGCTTGATGAAATTTATGATGTTGTTCGTCTTCACTTCTTTAAGCGGAATTGCTTCTGCCCACTTTAAAAAGTAATCCGTGATGGCGAGAATAAACCGATCACCTTTGACTGAAGGGGGGAAGATAGGACCGACAATGTCCATACCCCATGTCTCAAATGGCCAGGAAGTGGTTGACGTGTGTAACCGCTCCGGTGGTTGATGTATATAATTTGCATGCACTTGACAGGTGTGACATCCTCGTGCGTATTCGATTGCGTCACGTACTATTGTTGGCCAAAAATACCCCATTCTTCTGATGCGATCATACAGCTTGGGACCAGGCTGATGCGCACCGCATTCTCCTTCGTGTGCTTCCTTAAGAACCTCTTCTGCTTCTTCGTTCGAAAGGCATCGGAGTAGCAAATCATCATACCCTCGACGGTATAATGTACGGGTCTCGGCATTATAGAAGAACCTTGGTGCTCTTCGGCGGATCGATTCCCTTTCTTTTACATCCTCTGGCAAAATACCGTACTGGACGTAGTCAATGATAGGAAAACGTTAATCTCGGGACTCAGACCCGATTTGAGTTGAGTTCACCTCCTTGGCGTTTATTTTTCTGTCATCTTCCTCTTCGATATCTATATTGTATATGGGTATGCAGAGTTGATGTGATCTTACTGTGACTAGTAGTTCAGCTTCGGGCGACTGTGCAAGTGATACTGCTAGTGCTGCCAGTGCATCCGCATAAGCGTTCTGGAGACGAGGGATGTATTCAATAAAGAATTCTTTGAAAGAATCTGCCATTTTGACGGCCTCCTGATGGTATGGGATCAGGTCTTGGTTCCTGACTTCATACTCTCCACAGACTTGGTTGACGATCAGTTGAGAATCCCCAAAAGCTTCGAGATATTCGACCCCCAGCTCCTTGGCGAAACTGAGTCCAATGAGGAGCGCGTTGTACTCGGCTACGTTATTGGAACATGGATCTGTCAGTGAATAAGCCCGAGGCATTACATGCTTCCCCGGGGAAACTAAGACAACTCCAACTCCGGAGGAGACTTTAGGACATCCGGGGGTTACTGCCTTATTAACTGCTCTCGAAGCACCATCAAAGTATAATTGCCATACTTGTTGATGCGACGTGGTGTTAACCTCGTGGGTTTCATCCAGCAAGTCATCATATACTTCTGTCGTATCTGTTGTCGGGCTTGCCGCCAAAAGATCACAAATCGCTTGTCCTTTGACCGACTTCTGCTGTTTGAAGTGCAGTTCATACCGTGACAAGAGAAGGGCCCATTTTGCTAACCGCCAATTCATCAAACCCGGTTGCGTCATAAATACCCGTACCGGATTAACGTTAGAGATAACGTAAATCGCCTGTCCGACCAAGTAATGCCGCATCTTTTGTACCGCGAATACCAATGCGAGACATTCTTTCTCAATCATCGGATATCGGGACTCGGCGCCTACCAAAGTCTGACTTAAGTAATAAACCGCCTGTTCGTGACCATTATCATCGTCTTGTGCTAATAAAGCACTTATCGAATGGTTCATCGCCTTAATGTAAATCAAGAACGGTTTACCTGATTTTGGTGCGACAAGAATAGGAGGGTTCGACAGATACGTCTTTGATATCTTCGAGCGCTTTTTGGCAGGCGTCGTCCTAAATAAATGACACACCTTTCTTGTTTAGCTTAGAGAAAGGTTGGCACTTCCCAGAGAGATTTGAGATGAACCGCCGGATGTAAGCTAAACGCCCTTGCAATCCTCTGAGTTCCCTTAGATTCCTCGGGGGCTGCAATTCATGTATCGCCTTCACTTTGTTAGGGTCAATATGTATACCTTTAGTGGTGACGACGAATCCCAAGAATTTTCCGCTGGACATTCCAAGGAAGGATTTGGTGGGGTTCATTTTCAATTGATGACTCCGCATGAGATCGAACATTGTCTTCAAGTCCTTGATGTGATCTTCTTTGTTGCGGCTTTTTACAACCAAATCATCAACGTAGCACTCGACCGTTTTCCTGAGGTGCTTTTGGAAAATCTTTGTCATCGCTCATTGGTACGTGGCGCCTGCGTTCTTCAGACCGAAAGGCATCACCGTGTAGTAGAAGACACCGAGGGGCGTTCTGAACGCTGTATGCTTCTCATCTTCCGGATGCATCTTGATTTGGTTATACCCCAAAAAGCCATCCATGAAGGACATCCTCTCAAATCCGCACGTATTGTCGATGATGACGTCCGTGATTAGGAGAGAAAAATCGTCTTTCGGACATGCCACATTCAGGTCTCTGAAGTCGATGCATATCCTGATTTTACCATTTTTCTTCATGACTGGGATAATATTAGCTAGCCAGTCTGGATGCTGCTCCTCTCGGATGAATCCTGAGTCGATCAACTTCTTAACCTCTGCCTCGATGGCTTCCATAATCTACGGACGAAACCGTCTCTGCTGTTGTTTGACAGGTTTGGCATCCGACTTGATATCGAGGCGGTGCACCGCCACATTGGGGTCGAGCCCTGGCATGTCCTCATAGTTCCAAGCGAAGACGTCGATATATTCCCTGATGAGAGCAATTAATTCCTCCTTCTCATCTGGGGGAAGACTATCGCTGATGAATATGGGTTTTGGGTTGGCCTCATCGCCCATATTAATTTAGACTATTTTATCCTCGGTGGGGGGTTCCCTTTGTTCAAACCTATCGCCGTATTGCATGTTTAGGTGATGAACCCATGGGTCTTCCCATGTTGGCATTTGGTCGTCATCCTCCATCGTAGATGGATCGGCTGTAGTCATGTTCGACATTAAGGTTTTGAATACTTCCCCCAATCTTGTATCGGAGTCCCATTCTGAGGAATCTGACAAGTACCCATCCTTAGCTTTGTTAGCAATTTGATCGATAATTTGCCAACCACATTCATCATCAGACGAGGAAACGTAGCCTAAGCCTCTTTTGTGACGGTAATAATCATCCGGTTTTCCTTTTGGTACATATGCCGCCTTGACTGGGATACGGGAACCTCGATCGAAGTATAAACCTTCTCCGATTGTGAAATCATATCCCTGTTTTTCCATGAGCTTGTGCGCTTCCGGACTATACTTAGATAAATGCAGACCAGATTTGTCATCATTCTCATCTTCTCTTAGGAAATGATCTGGCAACGGAAAATTCTCTCCTTTACCGTAAACCACTTCTTTTTCGCGTCCTACTTTGGCAGGAACGATCAGGGTCGTTCCGAAAGAATGTTGGAGGTGTTTCTTCGTTACATAAGATGATCGGAGGGGCGTGCATAAATCAGGCTTATCGTCTAATCCTTTTATCGCATCATCAAGAGACAACGAGTACTCTAAATCGTCTTTTATTTCAATATTGGCAAGTTGCTAGTTACAGCTGCCATCTGACGATTGTTCATCGTCAAGATTGATTACAAAGGGTACAATATCATTTAAAACAAAACCACCATTGTAATCGAATCCGGCTTCGGAATCAGCTTCTTCTCCGCTGTCCGTGCCCTGGACCGATGGTTCTGTATCGAATTCGTTACCATAAAGGAGAGAATCAGTGAAATAATTCTCAAACCCTTTAAATGGTTGCTTATCCGTGACCACCGTCCAGACCCTTCCATCAGTGTCGACATATTTCAGACACTGATGTAGGGTGGAGGGAACTATAACGTTACTATGGATCCAAGGCCGACCCAGTAGTAAGTTATATGATGTCTCAGCATCAATCACGTAACACGTGACCTCCGTCTTCAGATCACCCATTTGGCATTTTATCCGGATCTTTCCCAAAGGCCTTGACCCGCTGATGTTGAATCCGTAAATGACTGTGCCTGTAGACGCCAATTTGCTGACTGGAATGCCAATGCTATGCATTAGGCGAAGCGGCATAATGCTCACAGCGGAACCCGGATCCACTTGGATTTGGTTGACTTCGCTGGAGCTAATGTACCCGACGAAGTATAGGGGCCGATCATGGTTCGAATTCTTCGTCTGCATATCCTCTTTTGTGAAGGTAATGCAGGGAAGGTTCTTAGCCGCTACATTGCATTATTGAATTGACGATTCTGGCTCTTCCGGTACTGGCTTGATCCGAGTGAGGAATACTTCTGAATCGGCCAAGGCTTCTCGTAATGCCTCCCTGGTCTCTTTAGACAACCGCAGCAACTCATACAGCGTTATCCGCACCGGAATATTGGCTAATTGAGCCATGATATCGAAAACACGCGGAGTTTTTGAGCTCTCCGGTTTATCTCTTCCAATCGGACGATTGAAACGAGACTGCTTCGGATTCTGCACCTCTTGGGGTCTCTTTTCTTTCTGCTGATCCGTCGGCTGTCGTCGAGCATCTTCAACCGGTTTAGGAGCTGCAATCACCCCCAGCTCTGTTAGAGTCTTGGCCGGTCCCCGTTTGGTCACCTCCTGCTCAGCTAACTGATCACTAGGCGACGGATAGTTAAAGTGGTACTGGTTTCCGCTCCGGGTCGTAAAGACTTCTTGTTCTTCTTCGGAGAGCGGGAAAGCTAGGATTCTTTCGTCATCTTCTCCTGGGATAGCAGAGACTCCGCAGCAAGACTTCCCTTTCCCTTTTGATTTCTTCTTGGATGACGATCCGGCCCATTGTTCATCTTCAATCAGGTCGGGGTGAACCCAGAGAATTTCGCCGTTTAGGGCTGTGTGTGGCACGAGTCCTTTTTGACGCTGTCCATGCGGGTCTTCGTTTACTGTCTTCATTCCCACTTTGGTGATGTGTTTTGGTTCAAACCACGCTGTGGGCACTGATCCGAAGCTGATTGACACAGCATTGGCTCCGACATTCTTGGACGGCTTTGGGGTTATGACACCTACATCAATCAACGCCTGGATCTTGTCTTTGAGATGATAGCATGACTTTGTAGGGTGATGGACCGCTCTATGGTATGCGCAATACTTCGGATCCGTCACTTTGCTAGCCCCTTCTTGATCCACAATCGCCGGCAGCTGGATTTTGTTGTTCTCCAACAGGTACTTAAAGATGCTGGGAACTTCGTCAACTTTGAAAGAGTACACTTTAGGAAACCTCGGCTCCGAAGACTTCTGCTTCTGAGGCCGTTGTTGCCATTGCGACTGCGACTGTTGTGGCGCTCGTTGCTGCTGCTGTTGCTGAGGTTGCAATTGAAAGATTTGATTAGCATCAACTGCATTAGCATGTGCCTTACCTTTCCCCCATGGGATGAAATTCTGTTGCGGAGCATTCGTCGCCTGCTGGCCTCTTCCCGCCTTCTTCCTCTTGAGGAACCGCTCGGCTTGCTCTCCTCGGACCTTCAAATCCTTCCATGTTTTGGATGGCGCTGTCCCTATTGCTTCCAGCACATCCAATGCGAGGTTGTTGTGGCAAGTCTGGAGAATAAACTCCTCGGTGATCGGGTCCCGACAGTTCATCGCCTTGTTCTAGAGCCTCTTGACGAAGGTGTCGACCAACTCCCCGTCCTTTTGTTTCTCGTCAAGCAACGACCCAATGGATATCTCGGTGTCGTCGTCGAAGAAGTTAGCGAGGAACTTAGTCTCCATGTCGTCCCAGCTATTCACGCTTCCTGGCTTGAGGCGACGATACCAATCGAAGGCGGCTCCACGAAGAGTGCCAACGAAGGACCGTACCATCAGAGGCTCATTACCAGAGATAATCCCCAGGTGTGATTTGAAGTAAATCAAATGCTGAGTGGGTGAACCCATCCCATTAAACGGCGTGAAGTTAATTAGACTGAACTTTGCTTGATATGGGATTGATTCCCACTCTCTTGGGTATGGACAAGAAATGCCCGTCTTTTTCATCTCTTGAGCGGAAATCAATGTATTGATTTTGCTCTCGAGGTTTTTAATTTTTAGGCTTTCACCTGTGTCTTCGCTAGCATTCTCGTTACCACCCCCTGCGTTGACGGGAGGATTATTGGCATTGCGAGTTTCATCCGCATCCGCATTCTCAACTTCCTAAACAACCTGATTACGGCGGCTTGGTTCGCCTTGCTGGTTCGTCAGTGCCTGGATTTGTTGTTCATGCATTTCTCTCATACTCTGCATGGCCATCTGCATTTCGAACCTAAAGCTCTCCTGTTGTTTAGCCATGGCATCTTCGAGCATCTTGACCACCTGTTCCGTGCTTATCATGAATGACTCGCGGGGTTGTCCTTCACTGGATACGGTGTTGTCAGAAGCAATTGCCGAGCCAGCATCTGATTCTTCATCTCTCGAAGGTAATCTTATCCGAACCCTACCATACGTTTTACGAATAATAGCTCCGGACTGCAGACGAGTTACATAACGGGGCACCTCTGGAATCGCCTCGGGGTTGTCCTGAGCCGATGTTCCCTTGCTGGTCATATTGGCGGTGACCCTCAGAAATTCTCCATCTTCAACCACCGTTCTTCTTTACCGGAAACGCCTATGCCTTGGTTTTAGCGTTTCGGTACTAAGCCTTTCGAACACTGAAACTCTCTCGGGGATTGCCTTGATGCAGTTACACTCAGACAGTACCGCCCGAATGAGCTTTGAACAAGGGCACTGAGTCTCTAGCCTTCGAGGATTTCTCTTCCTGGCTTTGCTCGTACCCCCAGCACGATAGTACAACTCGTCCGTTTGAAAGTCGGAGCAACCTATCGTGTGTTGGCACGATTTCTCAGGTATAACGCAATCATCATCAGACGATAATGTTTCCTTCTGAGAGCGAACTACCTTCTTTGGGCTTTTGAGAGTCACGCGCCTCGAAACGCGCCTTTGTGGGCGTGAATTCTCAATGGGCTCCTGAACTTCAATGCGCAGAGTAGTGCGCTTGGGTGCCATGATTTCTTTGTCATGTTGAGGGTTGCGGCGACCCCCAGCATGTTGAGTCGTTCGGGGCCTCTTCATCGGGCCCAAACATTCTTGAACTGGAGCTTTGCATCGTCCATCGGGAAGTGGGCCGAGGCGCTCCAAAACTAACTTCTTTCTCCGGGATGATTCTGCGTGACCTCCCGGAGTAGCCATGGGAATTGTCGGCGACTTCGTTTGGTTCGCCGGAGGTTGAACCTGCTTCGAAGGCTGCAAAGGTTGCTCTTTGGCCTGAATCGCCACTTCGGACTTCGGTCTCTAGACTTTGCGGGTTGGTGGTGGCTTCTTTGCCACTTCCTTCTACAGTTTTCTACGGGCCTCTTGGACTTGAGCCCGTGCCTGCGCTGACATCGCGCGGCGCTTACGAATGTGCTCTTCCAATGTCGAACGGGTCCGTTTAACACGGACCCATTCGTTGGTTGGCGGCTTGGAGGAGCTGCCATTCATCAGTCGCTGAGGCTGTTTGCCTCTTGCGTTCTTCAGATCCGCATTGTAACGGATCCCGTCAACTGACTCCATTGCCTTTGCGAATTGTTTTGCAAGGCGTTGACGTTGCCTTTGGCGGGCTCTCTTCGAGAGAGTCACCACGCCCTCTGTGGTGGCAGGGTTGGCCAGAGCAGATCCGACCTGGTTGGGACTTGGAGGGATCTCACCCGATGCGACTTTGGCATCCAGCGGGCGAGATCTTCGTTGGTGTTTTCGACATCTTCATACCAACGAGTTTTTCTCCTGGCGGAGAACTTCTTGGACTTGCGGGGGGAGGTTGATCCGGACGAGGACGACAAGTACTCCTCGAATTTCTGTTGGTCGAACTCGTATTCGACCTCCTCCACGACCAGGATTGAGATCCGCGGCTGCGACGCTCCGATCTCGGCAGCGAGATCGGCGGCTCCCACTGTGGTCGCCAGATTGTTCGCGGTGAAAATCGTAGCTTTCTTCATTGATTCCATTGCCATCTTAGATAACAGTTTTTTGAGTTACAAAGATCCGGTCTTTTTATAAGATCCGGTTACAATAAAATCAAAGAAAATAAATAAAGATTATAATTTTCTCCTTTTGCCGAACAAATCACGAGCTCCTGTTTTTCAGTCGCTCGCTTGCGTGGGTTGTTTGCCTGCGCCGGGGTTTATCCGTTGACCACCGCGCGATCTAGATCTGGTCGGATCTACGCAGTACGACGGGTATTATTTTACGAAGGAAATAATAGCCGGGGGGGATTATTTCACCAAGGAAATAGTCATCCAAATCTCGGGATCAAAGACCAAGCTTTGATCCGGAGTACGCCTGCGTAGATCTGAGATCCGGTCCTCTCGAACACCTGCCTTTTTTTGACGTTGACGATCGCTGAGCACCAGATCTGGATGAGCAAGTCCTCGAAGTCCCAAAGTTTGGATCTTTTTTAGATCTGAGTCTTGAATCCTGCAGGGCTTCGCCTCTCCAAAATTTCCCACCTTTGACAAATGAACACCCCTAGCCTATTTATAGGCACCCAGATCTGTGGCTGGGCACAGATCTGGGCTGAGGTGGCTCGGCCACCGAGCCACCCATTTTGGGGTAGCTCGGCCGCCGAGCCACCCTTGGGTGACTCGGTTTTGGCCGGGTCTCTCTTGGTGTTGGTTTTTCCGCCGTTTCGTCCG
>BQKN01030107.1:0-12225 GCA_022839385.1 Asparagus kiusianus
GGGCCCTGTGCGAAAAGTAAACACAGGGCCTTTCTCTATATACAAAATATCAATAAATTCCAATTCGAATCCCTAAAATGCTAAGGAACAAAATGTTACTGATCAGACATTAAAATATTACCTGATTTTTTGCATCTGTATAGTCTTTAACATACTTTGCAAGTGCTATTGTCCATTCTTCATCTCTTTGGTCACCTGAATATTACTGATAAGATAAATGCATGTAATCCCACATTAATAAAGCTTTCCAATAGAGCAAATAGTCCACAATAAGAAATATTTGCATATTATGTTTCTCTTGTATCTGTGCTTACCTTAATAAGAGATATCGAAGCCTTTAGCATATAAAATATCATCGAAAAATTGTCCTCCTTGCATTTTTAGCTGCAAAATCACTAATTAAGCCCTTAACATCAATTTTATCAATACAATCATTTTCAATATATATCAAAGCTAGTCCATTTAGTCTTTCTTGTGACATGATCGATCTCAAATAAGATTTTAATAATTTTAATTTTGAAAAACTTCTTTCTGCAGATGCGACTGTAACAGGTATAGTCAATAATATTCTATAAGCAATACATGCATTTGGAAAACAATTTCGTATTTTTAAGAAATTCAGTATATCAATAGCCATCTTTGTTTCTTTTGGTAAAATATATCGTAAGATTTTTAGTTCTCCATATAAATCTTTCCCATTAAGATCAGAAAATGTTTTATATTTTAGAACAATTTCAAGATTATCACAACATGCTTTCAAATTATTATCATCTAACGAGTTTAACTTTTCTGAACCAAACAAAAATCCAAAAATATCTTCATATGCTTTATATTGCTCAAACCTTTTCTTTAGTGAACCAATAGCTTGATCTACAATACACAAAAAATAATTGATTCTAAAAGATTCTTCAGCTGATTGTGTTGTCTCTTCATTAACATTCTCATCAAATTGTCTTTTTCTACGGATTTAACGTTTTACTTGAAATACAGAATCAATTTCCATTTCAGTAGCAATTTCTTTAGCAATTGTCATAGCTTGTGTGAACCCAACTTCTCTATAATCCTCAAAAAACCTAATCAATCCTTTTACTTGATCTATAGCAATATCAATAAGCATGTCTTTAGATTGTAAATATTTGCTAATTAAGTTAACAGCAAACAATATATCATACCAAATAATCATACTTAATAAAAATTCAAAATTTCCAATTCCATGTGTTGCTAAAGAATCTGCTTCACTTCTTATTTTGGAGTCAATATCAGTTTTTGCTAACTGAAGTAGTGCTTCTCTTATTTTAAGCGTTTGGAATCTAATTGCTTTAACGCTTTCAATATGGCTTTCCCAACGTGTAGTCGACAATGGTTTCACAGTTAAACCTTTTACATTATTTATCAAAATTTGCCATCGCTTTGTTGAGTGAGAAAATAATGTATAAATGCGTTGTATCACTCCAAAAAAGTCTTTTGCTTTACCACAACAATTTGCCATGTCACAAAGTGTTAAATTAAGACTATGACAACCACAAGGCGTGTATAATGCTCTAGGATTTATTTCAAGTACTTTTTTTGTACACATTGGTGTCTCCCTTTCATATTAGACCCATTATCATACCCTTGACCTCGTACATTATCAATATCAAGATTAAGAGATTTTAGCACATTTTGTAATTCTTCAAAAAGCCCTTGTCTAGATGTATCATTTACTTTTAAAAATTCTATAAAAAATTCTTCTATTTTAATCGGGCTTGTAGAAATATCGACACATCGTAATATTAAAGTCATTTGTTCTTGGTGACTTACATCCGGAGTACAATCAAGTATTACTGAAAAATATTTAGCTTCTTTAATTTTTTGAACTATTGCACATTTGATTTTAGAAGCTAACATACTTATCAATTCATTTTGAATGCTATGACCAATATAATGATAATGAATTTCACCATGGTCAATACGTCGAACATGTTCTTGCATTACGGGATCCCATTCTGCAATCATTTCAATTAGGCCTAAAAAATTTTCATTATGATTTTGATAAATTCTCTCATTTATGCCTTGAAATGCCAAGTTATGTTTAGCAAGATATTTAACAACAGAAATTATTCTTTGTAATACTTTCTTCCAATGTTCCTTCTCTTTATTAATTTGCTCTTGAATATTTTTATCAATTGTTTTATTATTCTTTAATCTTATGCGTAAATCAAGCCAAGTACTCATGTTAATGATGTGCTCATTAGTTGTTTCATGTTCTTTAAGCCTAACACTAAGATGTATCCAATCATTAAATCCTTCATTTATTAAAAAACTTTTCTTAAAACCATTTTTAAACAGTTTACAACAAAAACAAAATACTTTATCGATATCCTTTGAATAAACTAACCATTCCCTATCACATTTCTCTCCATTTGATAAATGTCTAGTGTAAAATGCCGAAGAAAAACATCTTCCTAATTTATCTTTAGGACCTTTTTCAACTAATAGATCTCTTATAGGGCCATTTCTCACTAATATATCTCTAGATTTTGTGTTTAAATTATCCCAAGTTCTTGGATCATAAATATTCAAATTCATGAGCATGGACTGATTAGGTTGTTCATTGCTTAAAATATTTTTATTCTTATTTTCATTTTCATTGTCAATATCAATTTCATTCTGATTCAAATTCTTATTTTTACCTTCATTTTCATTTTCATTCTGATTCTCATTTTCATTATCATTTTCATTCTGATTCTCATTTTCATTCTGATTCTCATTTTCATTATCATTTTCATTATGATTCTCACTTTCATTCGCATACTCATTCAGGCCCAAATCATTAATATTATCATTTTTCAATTGAATTTTTAACTAAATCTTGTGTTTCTCTAACAATAAATTTATCAAGCGCTCCACTTTGAGTTTGGACAAATTGTTCAATTTTTTTTCTTGCGTTTATCATATCCAGATGGATACTTTCTTGGAGGCATTTCTATAATAAAACAAAAAATATCACAATCAAATTGAAAGAAGTTAAAAGATTCGGAACAATACAACCTGTTGAACAGCTCGGGCTGAAGAATACAAAGCGACAGCACGACACTACGGCAACGGCAGTACCGAAAATGTAAGACCCACTTGGCCGCTTGGATCTCCTGCAATACAAAAAAAGAAATCTCAAATTAGCAGCAAAACCCTAAAAATCACAAGTTCACAACAGAAAAAATTATAAAAATAAAAAAAATGAGGAGGATGGGGGACCGAACTGGATTTGGGGCTGCTCCAGGTGAGCGCCCGCACAGGGGTTGGCCTGCCCGCACAGAGGATGGGGACTGCGATTTTAGGGTTGGCCGACGATTTTGGGTCTGAGGCTGAGCAGAGCTGAGCTGCTGAGGGCGGAGAGAGGATGCCGATGGCGATGGCGATGGAGGCTGACGACGATTTGGGGCTGGCCTCACCGCCTCGGCCTCGGGCGGTGCCGCGGTGGAGTCGAAGAGCTGGAGAGGAGGGGACTCAGTCACTCAGGCCCTCAGGGGCTGGCGGCGGCGGCGAGTCGCTGAGCCGACTGCCTGGGGCTGGGTTGGATTTGGGGGCTGGGAGCCTGAGAAGAGGAGGATGGGGACTGGATTTGGGGGCTGGCGGCGGCGGCGATCGCTGAGCCGCAGAGACTAGAGAGAAGAGGAGGATGGGTGGCCGGTGGCGGTGGCCCGATGAGGGATTGGATTTGGGTAATTGGGTGGCGGCTAGGGTTTGAGACAGAAATGAGAGAATAGGTGAAGAATTGGGGGTGAGGCTGATGTGTTTTTGAAAGAAGAGTTTTGAATAGAGGGTTGAGATTAAGCTGGGTGTAAAATGGACAGTCCACATTTTTTCTTCATATATATAAATATACTTATATAAAAAAAATTGGGGGTGTAGGCGTATAAAACTGCCTATAGGTCCCTTAACACAGCTCCACGACGCCGATCGACAAACAGACCATCGGGCGACGTATCCAAACACGACCGTTAGCCCGCAAACACCGAAGCCAAACGATACGCGACGAAGCGGACTAACGAGGCTACGAAGCTGATGAATCGCACGCGAGCAACGGAATGCATCCATTCACGTGCGGAATCAAGCCAACGGTTCGGGGAGTCAACGAGTCATCCAAACAAGAGCGGGCTCGGATGAATCACGATCAGTTTCGGACTCGAACGCAGAAGTGAATTTACTGCCAAATCAGGAACCGGATTTACTACCAAATCGGGTTAACGAATCGAGTCCGAACAAGTCAACCACACAACCGGATCACGGACAGAACCAAAATACAGAAAACAACGGAAACCCAACACCTAGAGGGGCTCGGCCGAAGCCGAGCCACCTCAAGGTGGCTCTGCCAATGCCGAGCCACCTTGAGGTGGCCGGCCCAGATCTGTGCCAAGGCACAGATCTGGTTGCCTATAAATAGGGGGGTTGATTCATTGTTTTGGGAGGACTTTTTGGGAAGCCGAAACTCTGCCGAATTGAGACCTCATCCTAGAGTTTTGAAGACTTGAAGACTTAGACATTCAGATCTGGCTCTTGGCGAGCATCCGTGTCACAAAAGGCAGGAGTTCGAGAGAGAAAATCAGATCTGAGATCTACGCAGGCATACTCCGGATCAAAGCTTGGTCTTTGATCCCGAGATTTGGGCGACTTGTTCCTTGGTGAACTAATCCCCCCGACTATTATTTTCTTAATGAAATAATACCCGTCGTACTGCGTAGATCCGACCGGATCTAGATCGTGCGGTGGTCAACGGATCAACCCTCGGCGCAGGCAAACAACCCACGCAAGCGAGCGACCGAATAACAGGAGCTCACGATTTGTTCGGCAAATAAGGAAAGAAAGTTGTAATCTTTTTTTTGTTTTCTTTGATTTTTCATTGTAACCGAATCTTATAAAAACACCGGATCTTTGTAACTCAAAAAGTTATTTAAAGATGATAATGGAATCGACAATGAAGAAAGCAACGGTTTTCCACGCGAACAATCTGGCGACCACAGTGGGAGCCGCCGATCTCGCTGCCGAGATCGGAGCGTCGCAGCCGCGGATCTCAATCCCGGTCGTGGAGGAGGTCGAATACGAGTTCGACCAACAGAAGTTCGAGGAGTACTTGTCGTCCTCGTCCGGATCAACCTTCCCCCGTAAGTCCAAGAAGTCCCAGAAGTTCTCCTCCAGGAGAAAAGTTCGTTGGTACGAAGAAGTTGAAGCTACCAACGACGACCTCACCCCGATTGACGCCAAAGTTGCGTCAGGTGATGTTCCACCGGCTTTTAAGCAGGTCAAATCCGCCATTGAAGACGTGGTGACTCTCTCTAAGAGAGCTCGCCAGAGGCAGCGTCAACGCCTTGCGAAACAATTCGCAAAGGCCATGGAGTCAGTTGACGGGATCCGTTACAATGCGGATCTGAAGAACGCAAAAGGCAAACAGCCTCAGCGACTGATGAACGTCGACTCTTCCAAGCCGCCAACCAACGAATGGGTCCGTGTTAAACGGAACCGTTCGACATTGGAAGAGCGTATTCGCAAGCGCCGCGCGATGTCAGCGTAGGCACGGGCTCAAGCCGAAGAAGTCCGTAGGAAGCTGCAGAAGGAAGTGGCAAAGAAGCCGCCACCAACCCGTAAAGTCTGGAGGCTCAAGTCCGAAGTGGCGATTCAGGCCAAAGAGCAACCTTTGCAGCCTTCGAAGCAGGTTCAACCTTCGGCGAACCAAACGAAGTCGTCGACAATTCCCATGGCTACTTCGGGAGGTCATGCAGAATCATCCCGGAGAAAGAAGTCAGTTTTGGAGCGCCTTGGCCCACTTCCCGATAGACGATGCAAAGTTCCAGTTCAAGAACGTTTGGGGCTAATGAAGAAGTCCCGAACGAATCAACACGCTGGGGGTCGCCGCAACCCCCAACATGACGAGGAAATCAGGGCAACCAAGCGCACTACGCTGCGTATTGAAGTTTAGGAGTCTGTTGAGAATTCACACCCACAAAGGCGCGTTTCAAGGCGCGTGACTCTTGAAAACCCGAAGAAGGTAGTTCGCTCTCAGAAGGAAACGTTATCGTCTGATGACGATTGCGTTATACCTGAGAAATCGTGCCAACGCACGATAGGTTGCCCCGACTTTCAAACGGACGAGCTGTACTATCGTGCTGAGGGTACGAGCAAATCCAGAAAGAGAAGCCCTCGAAGGCTCGAAACTCAGTGTCCTTGTTCAAAGCTCATTCGGGCGGTACTGTCTGAGTGTAACTGTATCAAGGCAGTCTCCGAGAGAGTTTCTGTGTTCGAAAGGCTCAGTACAGAAACGCCAAAACCAAGGCATAGGCGTTTCCGGCAAAGAAGGACGGTGGTCGGTGATGGAGAATTTCCGAGGGTCACCGCCAATATGACCAGCAAGGGAACATCGGCTCAGGACAATCCCGAGGCGATTCCAGAGGTGCCCCGACGTGTAACTCGTCTGCAGTCCGGAGCTATCATTCGTGCAACGTATGGTAGGGTTCGGACAAGAGTACCTTCGGGAGATGAAGAATCAGATGCCGGCTCGGCAATTGCATCTGACAATACCGTGTCCAGTGAAGGACAACCCCACGAGTCATTCATGATAAGCGCGGAGCAAGTGGCCAAGATGCTCGAAGAAGCCATGGCCAAACAACAGGAAAGCTTCAGGTTCGAAATACAAATGGCCATGCAGAGCATGAGAGAAATGCATGAGCAACAAATCCAGGCACTGACGAACCAGCAAGGCGAACCAAGCCGCCGTAATCAGGTTGTTCAGGAAGATGAGCATGCGAATGCGGATGAAGCTCGCAATACCAACAACCCTCCCGTTAATGCAGGGGGTGGCAATGAGGATGCTAGTCACAACACCACGCTTCCACCTCAGAATCGTACTGACGAAAACTCGAGTGAAAGTCTGAAGATCAAAAACCTCGAAAGCAAGATCAATACACTGATTTCTGCTCAAAAGGTGAAGAAAACGGGCATTCCTTGTCCATACCCAAGAGAGTGGGAATCAATCCCATATCCGGCGAAGTTCAGTCTAATTAACTTCACGCCGTTTAATGGGATGGGTTCACCCACTCAGCATTTGATTTATTTCAAATCACACCTGGGGGTTATCTCTGGCAATGAGCCTTTGATGGTGCGGTCATTCGTTGGCACTCTTCGCGGAGCCGTCTTCGATTGGTATCGTCGCCTCAAGCCAGGTAGCATAAACAGCTGGGACGATATGGAGACTAAATTCCTCACAAATTTCTTCGACGACGACACCGAGATATCTATCGGATCGTTGCTCGATGAGAAGCAGAAGGACGGGGAGCTAGTCGACACCTTCGTCAAAAGGTTCCGGAACAAGGCGATGAATTGCCGGGACCCGATCACTGAGGAGTTCATCCTCTAGACCTGTCATAACAACCTTTCGCTGGACGTGTTGGAAGCAATGGACACAGCACCATCCAAGACACGGAAGGATCTGAAGGTCTGAGGGGAGCAAGCAGAGCGATTCCTCAGGAGAAAGAAGGCGGAGAGAGGCCAACAAGTGGTGAATGCTCCAGCGCAGAATTTCAACCAAAGGGGGAAAGGTAAGGCACATGCCAATGCAGTTGATGCTAACCAGACTTTTCAATTGCAACCTCAGCAACAGCAGCAGCGGCAACAACGACCTCAGAAGCAGAAATCTTCGGAGCCGAGGTTTCCCAAAGTCTACTCCTTCAAGGATGATGAAGTTCCCGGCATCTTTAAGTACTTATTGGAGAACAACAAAATCCAGCTGCCGGCGATCGTAGATCAAGAAGGAGCCAGCAAAGTGACGGATCCAAAGTACTACGCGTACCATAGAGCGGTCCATCACCCTACGAGGTCATGCTACCACCTCAAGGACAAGATCTAGGCACTAATTGACGTGGACGTCATAACCCCGAAGCCTGCCAAGAATGTAGGAGCGAACGCGGTGTCAATCAGCTTTGGATCGGTGCCCACGACATGGTTCGAGCCGAAACATGTCACCAAAGTGGGGATGAAGATGGTGAATGATGACCCACATGGACAGCGCCAAAAGGAACTTGTGCCACACACAGCCCCGAACGACGAAATCCTCTGGGTTCATCCGGATCTGATTGAAGATGAGCAGTGGGCGACTTTCTCGAAAAGAAAGGGTAAAGGCAAAGCCTGCAACGCTACTTCCGCAATCTTCGAAGAGGATGGCGATGAAGCTCCTACCTTCCCGCTCTCTGAAGAAGAACAAGAAGTGTTTGCCACTAGAAGCGGAAACAAGTACCACTTCAACTATCCGTCACATAATGATCAAGTAGCTGAGCTGGGGGTGACTAAACGGGGACCAGCCAAAACTCTCACAGAACTGGGGGTGATTGCAGCTCCTAAACCGGTTGAAGATGTTCGACGACAGCCGACGGATCAGCAGAAGGAAAAGAGACCCCAAGAGGTGCAGAATCCGAAGCAGTCTCGTTTCAATCGTCCGATTGGAAGAGATAAACCGGAGAGCTCGAAAACTCCACGGGTTTTCGATATTATGGCTCAATTAGCCAATATTCCAGCGCGAATAACGCTGTATGAGTTGCTGCGGTTGTCTAAAGAGACCAGGGAGGCATTACGAGAAGCCTTGGCTGATTCTGAAGCATTCCTCACTCGGATCAAACCGGCACCTGAAGAGTCAGAACCGTCAGTTCAACAATGCAATGTAGCGGCCAAGAACCTTCCCTGCATCACCTTCACAAAAGAGGATATGCAGACGAAGAATTCGAACCATGATCGGCCCCTATACTTCTCGGGTATATTGGCTCCAGCGAAGTCAACCGAATCCAAGTGGATCCGGGTTCCGCTGTGAGTATTATGCCGCTTCGCCTAATGCATAGCCTTGGCATTCCAGTCAGCAAATTGGCGTCTACAGGCACGGTCATTTACGGATTCAACACCAGCGGGTCAAGGCCTTTGGGAAAGATCCGGATAAAGTGCCAAATGGATGATCTGAAGACGGAGGTCACGTGTTACGTGATTGATGCTGAGACATCATATAACTTACTACTGGGTCGGCCTTGGATTCATAGTAATGTTATAGTTCCCTCCACCCTACATCAGTGTCTGAAATATGTCGACACAGATGGTAGAGTCAGGACGGTGGTCGCGGATAAGCAACCATTTAAAGGGTTTGAGAATTATTTCACTGATTCTCTCCTTTATGGTAACGAATCCGATATGGAACCATCGGTCCAGGGCACGGACAACGGAGAAGAAGCTGATTCCGAAGCCGGATTCGATTACAATGGTGGTTTTGTTTTAAATGACATTGTACCCTTTGTAATCAATCTTGACGATGAACAATCGTCAGATGGCAGTTGTAACTGGCAGCTTACCGATATTGAAATAAAAGATGATTTAGAGTACTCATTGTCTCTTGATGATGCGATAAAAGGATTAGACGATAAGCCTGAGTTATATACGCCGCTCTGATCATCTTATGTAACGAAGAAACACCTCCAACATTCTTTCGGAACGACCCTGATCGTTCCTGCCAAAATAGGAGGCGAAAAAGAAGTGATTTACGGTAAAGGAGAGAATTTTTCATTGCCAGATCATTTCCTAAGAGAAGATGAAGATGATGACAAATCTGGTCTGTATTTATCTAAGTATAGTCCAGAAGCGCGCAAACTCATGGAAAAACAGGGATATGATTTTACATTCGGAGAAGGTTTATACTTCGATCGAGGCTCCCGTATCCCAGTCAAAACGGCGTATGTACCAAAAGGGAAACCGGATGATTATTACTGTCATAAAAGAGGCTTAGGCTACATTTCCTCGTCTGTTGATGAATGTGGTTGGCAAATTATCGATCAAATTGCTAACAAGGCTAAAGATGGGTACTCGGCAGATTCCTCAGAATGGGACTCCGATGCAAGTTTGGGGGAAGTATTCAAAACCCTAATGTCGAACATGACTACAGCTGATCCATCTACGATGGAGAACGACGATCAAATGCCAACGTGGGAAGACCCGTGGGTTCATCACCTGAACATGCAGTATGGTGATAGGTTTGAACAGAGGGAACCCCCCACTGAAGATGAAGTAGTCCAAATTAATATGGGCGATGAGGCCAACCCAAAGCCCATATTCATCAGCGGTAGTCTTCCCCCAGGTGAGAAGGAGGAATTAATTGCTCTCATCAGGGAATATATCGACGTCTTCGCTTGGAATTACGAAGACATGCCAGGGCTCGACCCCAATGTGGCGGTGCACCGTCTTAATATCAAGTCGGATGCCAAACCTATCAAGCAACAGCAGAGACGGTTTCGTTCGCAGATCATGGAAGCCATTGAGGCGGAGGTCAAAAAATTGATCGACTCAGGATTTATCCGAGAGGAGCAACATCCAGACTGGTTAGCTAATATTGTCCCAGTCATGAAGAAAAATGGTAAGATCAGGATATGCATCGACTTCAGGGACCTGAATGCGGCATGTCCGAAAGATGACTTTCCCCTCCCAATCACGGACGTCATCATCGACAATACGTGCGGATTTGAGATGATGTCCTTCATGGATGGCTTTTCAGGGTATAACCAGATCAAAATGCACCCGGATGATGAGAAGCACACAGCGTTCAGAACGCCCCTCGGTGTCTTCTGCTACACAGTGATGCCTTTCGGTCTAAAGAATGCAGGCGCTACATACCAACGAGCGATGACGAAGATTTTCCAGAAGCACCTCAGGAAAACGATCGAGTGCTACGTTGATGATTTGGTTGTAAAAAGCCGTAACAAAGAAGATCACATCAAGGACTTGAAGACGATGTTCGATCTCATGCGAAGTCATCAATTAAAGATGAACCCCACCAAATCCTTCCTTGGAATGTCCAGCGGAAAATTCCTGGGATTCGTCGTCACCACTAAAGGCATACATATTGATTCTGACAAGGTGAAGGCGATACATGAATTGCAACCACCGAGGAATCTAAGGGAACTCAGAGGATTACAATGGCGTTTAGCTTACATCCGACGGTTCATCTCAAATCTCTCTGGGAAGTGCCAACCATTCTCTAAACTAAACAAGAAAGGGGTGTCATTTATTTGGGACGACGCCTGTCAAAAAGCACTCGAAGATATCAAGACATATCTGACGAATCCTCCTGTTCTTGTCGCAACAAAATCAGGTAAACCGTTCTTGATATACATCAAGGCGATGAACCATTCGATAAGTGCTTTATTAGCACAAGACGATGATAATGGTCACGAACAGGCAGTTTATTACCTAAGTCGGACGTTGGTAGGCGCTGAGTCCCGATATCCGATGATTGAGAAAGAATACCTCGTATTGGTATTTGTAGTACAAAAGATGCGGCATTACTTGGTCGGACAAACGATTTACGTTATCTCTAACATTAATCCGGTACGGGTTTTTATGACGCAACCGGGTTCGATGAATTGGCGGTTAGCAAAATGGGCCCTTCTCTTGTCCCAGTATGACTTGCACTTCAAACAGCAGAAGTCGGTCAAAGGACAAACGATTTGTGATCTTTTGACGGTAAGCCCGACAACAGATACGGCAGAAGTATATGATGACTTGCCGGATGAAACCCACGAGGTTAACACCACGTCGCATCAACAAGTATGGTAATTATACTTTGATGGTGCTTCGAGAGCAGTTAATAAGGCAGTAACCCCCGGATGTCCTAAGGTCACCTCCGGAGTTAGAGTTGTCTTAGTTTCCCCGGGGAAGCATGTAATACCTCGGGCTTATTCACTGACAGATCCATGTTCCAATAACGTAGCCGAGTACAACGCGCTCCTCATTGGACTCAGTTTCGCCAAGGAGCTGGGGGTTGAATATCTCGAAGCTTTTGGGGATTCTCAATTGATAGTCAACTAAGTCCGTGGAGAGTATGAAGTCAGGAACCAAGACCTGATCCCATACCACCAGGAGGCCGTCAAAATGGCAGATTCTTTCGAAGAATTCTTTATTGAATACATCCCTCGTCTTCAGAACGCTTATGCGGATGCACTGGCAGCACTAGCAGTATCACTCGCGCAGCCGCCCGAAACTGAACTGCTAGTCACAGTAAGATCGCATCAACTTTGCATACCCATATACAATATGGATATCAAAGAGGAAGATGATAGAAACATAAACGCCAAGGAGGTGAACTCAACTCAAATCGGGTCTGAGTCCCGAGATTGGCGTTTTCCTATCATTGACTACGTCCAGTACGGTATTTTACCAGAGGATGTAAAA
>BQKN01030122.1:0-17351 GCA_022839385.1 Asparagus kiusianus
ATATATATATATATATATATATATATATATATATATATATATATATACACACTATATATATACAGCAGGTGATTTAAACAAAAACAGAAACAAAATAAATCACTCGTCAGTCGACTTATAGTCGACTGGGGTCATCAGTCGACTCACGGTCGACTGGGATCACCAGTCGACTCATGGTCGACCGAAAGAAGAACAAAACTGAAACCCGACAGTCGACTCATAATCGACTGGGGTCATCAGTCGACTCATAGTTGACTCACAGTCGGCTGAACAGAGGGGTTGCCCTGTTCGTGCATGCTGTGTTTATTTTCAAAAATTCATCTAAAAATCAAATTCATCAAACCCAAACAATGAACTATCAATTCTAAACATATGAGATAGTGTAAAATTTGTATAAAACATGGAAAACAAAATTTTGCATGTTAGATCTAACATTTAATCCTAAACATGTATGAGAGCATTTAATCAATATGAAAACTTATTTTTAAATAAATTCTCTGATCTGGGTTTCATCAAAGATTCGCTGGTGAGGATTTAGAGATCTGAAACACATGATTTTTAGCATCTACACTAGTAAGAACATCGATTTGTACTTGAAAATAATTCTTAGGCTCAATAAATCTCATGAAAAATGTTTAAAACTCTTAAAAACATGGGAGAAGGATTGTGCGAGATGTTACTCGCATCTGGTGTGCTGAAGATCGATTCCCTTCGCAGCAAACCATAAGAAGCTGCTGAAATTCCTCGAAAATCTCCCAAAAACACCCAAAATCCAAATCTAGGGTTTTAGAGGGGAAATGGGGCTAGGGTTTCTGGGGAGAACTGATGAAAGGGGCCTCTCTCGGGTAGAATGAGGTAAATACCAACGGTTAAACCCGACCCGAAAACCCAAACAAACCCAAACTGTAAAAACTAGGAAAACAGCCATCAGTCGACTCAGGGTCGACCGAACCTATCAGTCGACTCACAGTCGACTGAACAGACTCCAAATCTGTCTGCACATGTTTTACAAATTTGCAAAACTCAACCTCAAACCTGATGCATATATACATTCACCTAAACTCAAAACACTAGTTATCATGCACAATCATGGCATAAAGACATTTATCATAAATAAATATTATTTTTCACTAATAAACACATAAACATATATCAATTATCAAAATGTATAGGATTTTACATACTTGAAGAGGATTGGTGGGGCAATTTGGGGAAATGGATTATCAGAGGTGATCATTAACGTGATAGTTTTGGTAGATTCAGTGGTTGGCAGAGGTATTTGTTCGCGGGAAAAACTGATGCTTTCTTCATTGACGATTCCATTGCACTCTTAAAGAATAACTTTTTGCGTTACAGAAAGATCCGGTCTTTTAATAAGATCCGGTTACAATGAAAATCAAACAAAAAGAAAAAAAAATTATAACTTTTCTCTTGTTTACCGAACAAATCACGAGCTCCTGTTATCTGGTCACTCGCTTGCGTGGGTTATTTGCCTGCGTCGGGGTTATTTGCCGTGGACTACCGTGTGATCTTGATCCGAACCGATCTACGCAATATGACGAGTATTATTTCACCAAGGAAACAATAGCCGGAGGGATTATTTCACCAAGGAAATAATCGCTCAAATCTCGGGATCAAAGACCAAGCTTTGATCCGGAGTATAGCAGCGTAGATCTGAAGATTTGATCCTCTCGAACTCCTGTCTTTTATGATGCGGGTGCTCACCAAGAACCAGATCCAAACGTCCAAGTCTTCAAGCTTTCAAAAAACTCAAGCACAAGTTCTCAATCCGGTAGAGTTTCGGCTCTCCAAAAGTTCTTCCAAAAGTCCCTCAAAAAGATGAATGACATCCTCTATTTATAGGCAACCAGATCTGTGCATTTTGCACAGATCTGGGCCGGCCACCTCAGGGTGGCTCGGCACTGGGCCGAGCCACCCAAAGCCGAGCCACCTCAGGGTGGCTCAGCTTTGGCCGAGCCACCTTGAGGTGGTTCGGTTTTTGCCGAGCCCCCTTGGGGTGTTTTCCGTCGTTTCTCGTCTTCCGGTTCTGTATTTGATTTATCCGAACTTTGATTTGATAGTCCGGGTCTTTATTTGGCAGTAAATCCACCTCGATGTTTGAGTTCGAATCCGTTTTATGGTTGGACGACTCGTTAACTTCCTGAACCGTTGGATTGGTTCCACACGCGAATGCATTCTGTTGCTTGCGTGCAATTCGTTGATCACGTCGCCTCGTCACTCGAACGTTCGTTGATTTGTTGAATTATCGTGCCGAGCTATCCTAAGGGACCTATAGGCAATTTTATACGCCTACAGATACCCCCTCCAAAGTATTTCAGCCTTGTTCTTTTATAGAAGGGTCTGGAATACTTTGGATATGATTGCCCCTACCCTCAATCGGTGTAACGGGACCTTAGAATGACTTTTCGTTCTGTATTCCTTCAATCCTTCAGGCTATCCAGTGCTTTGTCGAATGTCTGTAAGGGTTCCGGTGCTGCATTTATTGTCTGACCGTTGTCGGAATTTTGAACTTGAAGTCGATTCCTGATTTTCCAATCTTTAGCTCGTACTTGTTGGTTCAACATATAACTGACCCTCGATTGTTGGCGTTGAGTCTTTATTTGCGACGCGTTGTCCGGCGTTGTGTCATTGAGTTATCCTTAAGAATATTTTTAGAAAAAAATATCCTCCAGGAACTTCTCAACAAAATAGGGAATAGTTTATACTCATATACCTCATTGGAGTATTTCTCATGCCCGAATGAGCTGAACCGGTATGATAATTATCTGAACCGGTCTGATAATGACCCAAAAAAGGCAACAATCTGGCTCAAAAATTCTTCCGCTCCTTCCGAATGTGCGGGAGAGGCCAAAATAAACAAGGAATTAAACCCTCGGTTGATTTGAAGTTGTTTCGACGCTCAATTCAGCTTCAATTTGAATTCTGGTTCAATTCTGGTTCAAACTGGTTCAACCTGGTTCAAGACCGGTTCAACCTGGTTTAAACTAGTTCAGGACTGGTTCAAGACTGGTTCAGACTGGTTCATCCTGGTCTGGTCTGGTTCAGTCTGGTTTGGTCTCGTTCAGCCTGATTCAGCCTCTTTTGAACTCATTTGGACTGGTCTGGTCTGGTTCAGCCTGGTCCGGTCTGGTTCAGGGCTGGTTCACCTTATAAAAGGGTTCTTTTTCCTTTTCTTTTTTTTTTTCTCCTTCTAGGGCCGGCCACCCCCTTTGCCTCTTTTCTTGATTTTCTTTCCCTCGAGCATCTTTTCTCCCCCAAACCTTGATATTTGTCTTAGATCTAGGCTTCCTTTTGATCTTGGACTGAAAAATCTCTCCAAACTTCCATATTTAGAGTTTCTCTCAGGCCCCTCGAGCACGTGGTTCAAGCCCTTTTCAATATCAAAATTTTTTGTCGGATCCTCAAGCTATTTGTCAGGTAAATCCTCCATAATTTGGGATATTTTCATGTTTAATTTAATTTATAAATTCATGGGGTTGCCTATGAGGGTTAGAATTATGATTTGGCGCCTCGAGCTTCTCTTTCAGGGGGGTAGAATTGATAAAAAGGGAAACTTTTTCTGGAACTTATCCCTCAATTTATTTTGCAGCTCATTATGTCGCGTGTCTCGAGAGGTCGTTCCCCTGCTACGTCGGCTGATGGCGCGCCTCCCTCTTACGCCGGTGAGCTATTTTTGGAAATTTACAAATTAGCCCCTTGTTTCTTAGAAATTTGCAAATTGGTCCTTTTACCCCACGTTGTTCTCCTTGGTGAGGCAATCGGGAAGAGCCTTGATTCTCCTTGGTGAGGATCGACGCTTTAAAGATAGGTTTTGCTTAGTCAAAACCATATCTCAAAATAAAGGGGGCGATTTGACGCTGCACTGTGCTTTATAAGGCAGGGATATATTGTCAATATATCCTATCTTATGATTGCACAATGTGGCCGAATCGTCTCACCCTTTATAAGGCAATGACTCTATCTTACCCATTTGTAAGATGAGTTTAACTTTCTTTTATAATTGAGACTAACAGATGTTTAACTGTTTATTTCCAGTGGGATATCCTTCTGGAGCGTTCTCATCTCACGCAGTGTACGGGCGTCGTGGCGAGTACTATTCGACTTCCGATGACTTTTCCCCTATTCCAGTTACCCCTCAGTTCGTTTTGGGCACGTCGACTGAGGTTGCCCAGTTGGTGAAGGAAGTTGGGCACCGAGCTCTTCGACAGTTGATTACCGACGCACCTTTCGTGAAGGACGCCAGTTCTATTCAGCCTCTTCGGAAGAGTGATTTCTTATTCGGCGACTCTGTCGAAGACCCGGATACCGTGTTTATTGAGGCCGAGCAGTGGCTTCATAAAACTGGCAGTGGCTTCATATATTTATCGAAGATTCCTCGGCATCGTTCATTGACTGAGTTCAGGCGTCAGGCTGTGACACGGGAGATGTCGGGCGCTTGACGGAGGAGCATGAGAGTGTCCACTGCGGCTACATCACTCATCAGGCATTTCCTGGCTCGAGTAGGAGTCATGTCACCGGATTGCGTCCTGGGGTATTGGGGCTAGATGCACCACCACGTAACGAGTTCCTTGCCACCGCTTCTACCTTGAGGAATTGCCTCGCTGCTCTAGGACGAGAGATGCCTGCGACGCGTCACAGGATTTATGGTTGGGTCCATTCTTTGGACAAGCTTTGGTGGACTCGCATGACGACGTACGTCTTGAGCCGATGGGGTGAGGAGTTGCACGCCTGTGGTTTATATGCAGCCGTTCGTGCCACCATGTATGGCTTGCCTGTCAGCGCGAGGCATTTCTGTGCTTTGTTCGAGCTTTATAATCCAGATTCGAACACTTTTCTGACCCGGCAAGGGGAGTTGGGCTTGGCTCTTCACGAGATGCACAGGATTTCTGGCTTGCCCATGGGATAGATGCTATACCAGGAGTACTTTTCCTCTAATCATGAATTGAATCAATTGAAGGATCGCATGCCCGACCGTTATGAGACTCTATGGGACCTCACTTGTCACTATCATATTGCTTTGGCGCAGTCTGAGCCTTTAGCAAAGAGGACTAAGGTGTTCGTGAGTCTGAAGCAATTTGCAAATTATTTGTTCAAGAATCTGGAGAATAATTCTGGCGAGGCTATTTGTGAGTTGGCCCCACTTACTCCCTCAGGGGTGAACAGTCTGCTGAAGAAGATTGACGCTCATTCTTATACCACTAGCAGTCCTGAGGGTGGCTTTCCTGCAGGGACCAAGTTCAAATCATTCTTATGGCATGCCGCCGCACCGATTCGACCGATGACTCTTCTTGCCGGTTATCTCGCTATTTGGTTGAAGAAGTGTGTGGTTCCATATCAGTCTGGCGACGCCTTGCCCTTGGAAGTGCTCTATCCAGCAGTTCAGCTTGCTTATAAGAAAGAACTTTCACTTCTTCTGGTGATGGTGGCCAACATCCATCGAGGACTTCAACAGCTTTCTGGTGCCTTTACACGGAAGGAAAGTGATTTACCGGGTCAGATTCCCACCATTAAGACGGAGCTCCCGTACACTTATTTGATGGCCTGGTTCGTCCTTCACCGTTCGGATATGATGTCGGTACCGAACGCAACAGACCACTCCGTTCCCCTACTACAGTTGCTTGAGAATGGCAAGTGGGAGGGGCGCGGATTTTCTGATGTCAGACAGCAGCTGCAGGTCCACAAGTGTTGGACATTTTCCACTTGCTTTCCGCAGTTCTCCGGCCGATACGGCGATTGTTTGATAGATGAGGAGAGGCCGAGAGAGTATCGAACTCACTTGGACATCGGCTGCTTTAACTGGCTAGTGAACATTAGGCCAGGTTATTTGACTTTTCGGGTGAGGGTTCAGTGTTTCATAGAGCCATAACTACCCTGCCGATTCGCTCGTCAGTTTGGCTATGATCAGCTTTACGTCGAGAATCCCCGTCAGCAGCTTCGGGCCCATGGTGGTTTGGTGGATGGTCTCCGTGCTTGGTTGTGGACCGTGACTAGTTGTACTGGTGCTAAGTTTAGTCTCCCGAGTGCTGATCGGCAGTTGAACCTCACTTTCTTGAGCTGTAAGTGGTTGTTAGCAGCCAATAAGACTATCCCCGTGAAGCCGATTGCAGAGCTAGAGGCCGAGGAAGCTTCTTAGGTTGATTCCCGTAGGATTTGGGAAAACGCTCGGTCACAGAGGATACAGAACAAGACTCGTCGGATTGATGAAGAGGGAAAGAGGACTTTCCATTCTGCGGACGAGGCTTCAGGCGGAGATCCTGAAGATTACGAGGATTTTTCCGAACGAGGTTAACCATTCATCTTTTTCTTCTGCTTTCCAGAATTATTAAAGCTAACAATGGTTTGATGTTTCAGGGACCATTGGTGACCAAGAAGAAGAGTTCCGTCCTCCTCCCCGAGCGAGACCTTCGATTATTATCCCTTCTGCTAGGCGGAAGAGATTAGCCCGCAAGCCGCGTGCAGCTTCCCAAGCCTCTGATATGGACTTGGCTGGTGATGATCCTGCTAGTGACGGAGGTAACATCTACCCTGTAAACCATCCTCTTGATTATTCTGAACATTGACTCATGCTTTTCCATCTCTATATAGGAGAGCGTGTAGAGAGCAAGATGAGTCCCGATCTCGTTCCTGTATCTCCTGGTGAGCTTGACCCACTGCCCCATGTAGAGAGGCCTACAGGAGTTGCTGACATTAGGGAGGATATCAATGTAGGACCTGATCCCGCGGATCCAGGTACATCTACTATTGACAATGTATCTTTTAGATGGCACACAAAGGAATTTGTGCATCCTCTAATCATCTCTGTACTTCCTGCTCCTTCAGATAACTTGCAGGAGGCGAACAAGGATTTTGGAAATAAAGAGGCTAATACACCCATGAAAGGTAACTCATTTTTATTGGTTGTAGTCTCTTCATTCTCCTTTGGTACTTATGTTCTCTTGTGTCAGACTTCCCGATTGATGATTTTGACGAGGAAGGCTTGTTTGCGGACACTCCTATGCTGCACTTCATGTATAGCTCCCCTCAGATCGATGACCAGCTACCTGGAGATATGTTTCCTGAGTCCACATTCGCCAAAGATCCCGAGGATGGTTCCTTTGAAGGTATGTGCCTCCTTCTGAGTTGATTATAGGACTAGCCAATTTTGACTAATGCAGCTATAATGTGATGTCTCTGTGAATTCTGTTTTGAATTTGACAGGAGCTTTTGTCGAGAATGACCCTGTTGAGCCGGCTGTGAGACCAACTACACCAGTTGATACATCTGCAGCCGTTACATCTCCACTACCCCCACTGACTCAAGAGGGTATGAATTAAGCAACTGAGAATGTTGTTTATTCTTCCTCAAGGTCTTTTTCTGACGGATTTCCTCTTCTTTGTGTAGGGCCTTCTTCTCGGCTCCATGCTCTTGTGAAAGAGTTGCTATCAGACGACGATCCTGAGAAGATCGTTCTCTGCATAGAACTTCGCTCCTTCTTCTCCTTCATGAATGCTATGATTGGCAAGCTCTTCCATGGTGGACTCCTTCTTCGCCAATTCAAGCCTTTCCTTGATTCCAAAGTCAATTTGATAAGGGGAGCAGGATATCCATATTTGGCACAGGCTATAGTTGACGACCTCGATTGCCTAGAGCATGAGCTTCAGATGTTTCGTGAGCTCCGAGATGCAGGCGCTTCCTCGTTTATTGCTTCTGAGCTGGATACCCTCTTACAGTCACTGCGCGAGACTCAGATTCTCGCTGAGCTTGAGATTCAGATGCAGCGAGACCGAGTAGATCGAGTTGAGACCGGCCTTGCTACTAGATTATCTTCACTTGCCGAGCTCAACTTTTCCATTACCTCTTGCGAGACCAAGATAGACCGGCTCAGAAGAGAACTCCGTGAAGAAGAGGAGACTTTGGGTATTCTTCAAATGACGAAAGCACAGGATCAACAAACCTGCACGGCTTTGTCTGATGAGTTGCAGTCCTTAAAGCAGAAGCTAGTCGAGACAGAGGAGACTGCTGCGAAGACTTCGACCGCCACCGAGGAGTCCATTAGAGCTGAACTTAGGCAAGCTTATGATGAGAAGCTTTCTAAGATCAGTCAGCAGATTTTTGGTCATGGACTTGATGTATGATTTCGTTTGCTGTGTATTTTGACTTTCGATTCTTTTAGTGAAACTGGTTTTTATCTTTATTTTTACTATGATTCGTCATTCCGTTTGAAATGATTGACCATAATACTCATAAGATTTTTGGCAAACCCTCAGCCATCAACGGGTTTGATGAGCCTTTACCGACTACCGTTTGAGTCGGGCTAGCGTGCGGATTGTTTAAATCCGTTCGCATGTGACGTTGCGCTCAGAGATTGAATTCTCTGAGACTTCGTGCTATGATGTCGAATACATAGACTTCGCCATTGTTACGGGAATAGGCTACCCGGCGACACGTGTGAGGTGTTGGCTTTAGGATTTTTGGCTAACCCTCAGCCTTCAACGGATTTGATTAGCCTTTACCGACTACCGTTTGAGTCGGGCTAGCATGCGGATTGTCTAAATCCGTTCCGCACATGACGTTAAGCTAAAAGAGTTAAATCTTTTAGTGCTACGACATTGAATACGTAGACTTCGTCTTTCTCCTATGAAAAGACTAAACAGCAACGTGTATGAGACGTTGACTTAGGATTTTTGGCAAATCCTCAGCCTTTAACGGATTTGATGTGCTCTTACCGACTACCGTTTGAGTCGGGCTTACATGCGGATTGTTTTAATCCGTTCCGCATGTGACGTTGCACTAAAGAAATGAACTCCCTTAGACTTCGTGCTACAACTTCGAATATGTAGACTTTGCCATTGTTATGGGAATAGGCTACCCAGCAACGTGTATTAGACGTTGGCTTATCCCTACTTAGGCTTCGGGACAAAGGTCCCTAGAGTCAGGCTCTGGTATCTTTTTTTACGGATAAAGACCAAACCGACGACGCGTGTTAGGCGTCAGCATATCCTTTCTTAGGATTCAGGATAAAATTCCCCATACGTGTAAGGCATGGATTTTGGTGTTATTAATAACAACCTGCCACAATATTGAATATGTGGACGAGTGTTCTTTTCAACGGTTAAGAACTAACTGGCGGCGCGTGTTAGGCGCGGACTTATCCTTGCTTAGGTTTTAGGATAAAATACCCCAGAATCGAACTCTGGTGTCTTCTTTTTCGGAGAAAGACTAAACCGGCAGCGCGTGTTAGGCGCAGACTTATCCCAGCTTAGGATTCGGGATAAACTTCCTAGGATGAATCCTAAATTTATAAATTTTGGAAAAAGAGTTGGTGTGGGAAAGGAAGAATTTTATATTCTATTCCCCGAGCAAGGAAGGAAGAATTTTATATTCTATTCCTTGATTCTGGAAAGGAAGAATTTTATATTCTATTTCCAGTGCAAGAAGGAAACTAGAAGTGGGATCTCCACTCCGAGAATCCGGAAGATCTAGATAAACTTACCTTTTATAGGATTGGTTATCTGATCAGAAGATGAGTTTTTCGTTTATCGAAGAGAAATTTCAGCTTCAGTCATGACCATGAGAAGGTTTAACCAAAGAGAAAAGAAAGAGAGTTCTTTCGTTTATCGAAAGGGGACTCCGAACTGAGAGTGGACCTCTTGTTCATGGAAAGAGTCAAGAGGCCCAGAAGAACATTTTTTTGTGGACTCACTGTCAATTGGACTTGATCAGTGAGGGATTTTGGTGGTGAAAATGAATTTGGGTTATCCTCTAGAATATTAAGTGTAATATTCTTCAAGGAACTTCCTGATAAATGAGTTATTCTGAATGTACTAGGGATAGTACTTTTTCAGGAACTTCCCATTTATTGGCATTAATTGCCTAACGCCCTCTAAAAAAATTAGGCGGTAAGCGCCGTTTGAATAGACTGTGTCTATTACAAACGGTCCTTCCCACTTGGGTTCGAATTTACCTTTCTTCTTAGAGTTGAGGATTATTGGTCGGCGAGCAGCGAGGACCAGATCTCCTTCCTTAAAGCTTCTTTGGCGGACTCTTTTGTCAAAAGCCCTAGATATCCTGGCTTGATAGAACTCAATGTGTTGTTGAGCTTCCAAGCACCTTTCATCCAACCTCTCGAGTTCTTCGAGACGTTTTTGATGCTGCTCTTCGGTCGTCATCTCCGTTGCGAGAGCGATCCGAAGGGACGGGATTTGAATTTCCAACGGTAGCACTGCTTCGCATCCGTATACTAACGAATACGGGGTGGCTCCCGTAGGTGTACGTATGGTGGTGCGATAAGCCCAAAGCGCTTCGCCGAGTTTATCGTCCCAATCTTGCTTATTGGTTTTCACGAGTTTTGACAGGATCTTGATGATCGTCTTGTTGAAAGCCTCAGCTAAACCATTAGCAGCGGGATAATAAGCCGTTGACGAAACATCTTGAATCTTGAATTTGTCACAGAACCTGATGAAAGCGTTGCTTATGAATTGCGGACCGTTATCATGAATGATCCGCCTCGGCACGCCGTGTCGATATATGACATGATGCTTGATGAAGTTGATGACATTGTTCGTCTTCACTTCTTTAAGCGGAATGGCTTCAGCCCACTTTGAAAAATAGTCGGTGATAGCGAGGATAAATCGATCACCTTTGACTGAGGGAGGAAAAATAGGACCGACAATGTCCATACCCCATGTCTCGAAGGGCCAGGACGTGGTTGACGTGTGTAACCGCTCCGGTGGTTAGTGCATATAATTCGCATGCACTTGACAGGCGTGACATTCTCGGGCGTACTCGATCGCATCACGTACCATTGTTGGCTAGAAATATCCCATTCTTCTGATTCGATCATAAAGTTTGGGACCGGGCTGATGTGCGCCACATTCTCCTTCGTGTGCTTCCTTAAGAACTTCTTTTGCTTCTTCGTTCGAAAGGCATCGGAGAAGCAAATCATCATACCCTCGATGGTATAATGTACGGGTCTCAGTATTGTAAAAGAACCATGGTGCTCTTCGGCGAATAGATTCTCTTTCTTTTACATCCTCCGGTAAAATGCCATACTGGACGTAATCAATAATGGGAAAGCGCCAATCTCGGGACTCAGACCCGATTTGGGTTGAGTTCACCTCTTTGGCGTTTACGTTTCTATCATCCTCCTCTTCGATATCCATATCGTATATGGGTATGCAGAGTTGGTGTGATCTTACTGTGACTAGCAGTTCAGCTTCGGGCGGTTGCGCGAGTGACACTGCTAGTGCTGCCAGTGCATCTGCGTAAGCATTCTGGAGACGAGGGATGCATTCAATATAAAATTCTTCAAAAGAATCCGCTATTCTGACGACCTCCTGGTGGTATGGAATCAGATCTGGGTTCCTGACTTCATACTCTCTACGAACTTGGTTGACTATCAATTGAGAATCCCCAAAAGCTTCGAGATATTCGACCCCCAGCTCCTTAGCGAAACTGAGTCCAATGAGGAGTACGTTGTACTCAGCTACGTTATTGGAACATGGATTCGTCAGTGAATAAGCTCGAGGCATCACGTGCTTCCCCGGGGAAACTAAGACAACTCTAATTCCGGAGGAGACTCTAGAACATCCCGGGGTTATTGCCTTATTAACTGCTCTCGAAGCACCATCAAAGTAAAATTGCCATACTTGTTGGTGTGATGTGGTGTTAACCTCGTAGGTTTTATCTGGCAAGTCATCATATACTTCAACCGTATCTGTTGTCGGACTTGCCGCCAAAAGATCACAAATCGCTTGTCCTTTGACCGACTTCTGCTGTTTGAAGTATAAATCGTACTGGGACAAGAGAAGGGCCCACTTTGCTGTAGGCGTATAAAATTGCCTATAGGTCCCACAATACAGCTCGACGACGCCAATTCAACAAACAGACCATCGAGCGACGTACCCAAGCACGACCGTTATCCCGCCGACGCCAAAGCCAAGCCATACGCAACGGAGCAGGTTAACGATGCGACGAAGCTAACAAATCGCACCCAAGCATTGGAATGCATCCACTCGCACGCGGAATCAAACCAACGTTTCGGGGAATCACCGAGTCATCTAAACAAGAGCGAACTCGGTGATATAACGATCGAATCAAGATCGGTTTCGGACTCGAACTCAGAAGCGGATTAACTGCCATATTTGGAATCAAGTCAACAAGTCGATTCCAGATCAACTCAACCACAAACTGAAATACGTCGGAACCGGAAACAACGGGAAACGACAAAACGACGGAAACCCGGGGACTCGGCCTTAGCCGAGCCACCCTGAGGTGGCTCGGCCAAGGCCGAGCCACCTGTGGGTGGCTCGGCCAAGAGCCGAGCCACCCACAGGTGGCTAGGCCCAGAACTGTGCAAACGCACAGTTCTGAGTGCCTATAAATAGGCCAGGGCATGGTTCATTTCAGAGGTTGGATTTTGGAGGAGGCGAAGCCCTGCTGGATTGGAGATTCAAAACTTAGAAAAGATTCAACCTTTGGAGGCTTGAAGACTTGTTCATCCGGATCTGGTGCTCGGCGATTGTCAACGTCAAATAAGGCAGGAGTTCGAGAGAATTGGATCTGAGATCTACACGATTTTCCTCCGGATCTAAGCTTGGTTCTTAGATCCCGAGAAGAGTCTCGAATTCGCTTGGTCGATTTCGACACTTGGGCTACTATTTCCTTGGTGAATTAGTACCCCACCCGGCTATTATCTCCTTTGTGAGATAATACCCGTCATATCGTGTAGATCCGACCGGATCGAGATCACGCGGTGGTCCACGGCAAATAACCCCGGCGCAGGCAAAGAACCCACACAAAGCGAGTGACCGCAAAACAGGAGCTCGCGATTCGTTCGACATAAAAGGAAACAAAATTGTAATCTTTCTTTTATTTTCTTTGATTTTCGTTGTAACCGGATCTTATAAAAAGACCGGATTTCTGTAATTGATAAACTATTACGAAAGTGTACAATGATATCAATGAAGAAAGACACGAATTTTCCCGCGAACAATCTGGCGACCACAGTGGGAGCCACCGATCTCGCCGACGAGATCGTTGCGTCGCAGCCGCGGATCCCGATCCCGGTCGTGGAGGAGGTCGAATACGAGTTCGACCAACAGAAGTTCGAGGCTTACCTGTCGTCCTCGTCCGGATCAACCTCCTCCCGCAAGTCCAAGTCTCCAAAGCTCTCCTCCAAGAGGAAACTTCGTTGGTACGAAGAAGTTGAAGCTGCCAACGAAGATCTCGCCCCGTTTGATGCCGAAGCTGCATCGGGTGAGATCTCTCCTTCCAACCAGGTCAGATCCGCTCTGGCCAAATCTTCCGTTGCTGATGGTGTAGCGACTCTCTCAAAGAGAGCCCGTCAAAGGCAACGTCAGCGCCTTGCGAAACAAATTGCAAAGGCAATGGAATCTGTAGACGGGATCCGTTACAACACGGATCTGAAGAACAGAAGAGGCAAACAGCCTCAACAACAGACGAATGGCAACTCCTCCAAGCCGCCAACGAACGAATGGAGCCGCGTCAAACGGAACCGATCAAAGCTGGAGGAGCGTATTCGCAAGCGCCGCGCACTCACAGCGCAAGCACGGGCTCGAGTCGAGGAAGCCCGTAGAAGGTTGCAGAATGGAGTGGCCAAGAAATCGCTGTCAACCCGCAAAGTATGGAAGCCGAAGTCTGAAACCGCAACTCAGACCAAGGGACAATCAATGCAGCCTTCAAAACGAGTTCAACCTCCCGAACCATCCCGAGGAAGGAGGTCAATCTTGGAGCGCCTCGGTCCAATTCCCGACGAGCGCAGCAAAGTTCATGAACGCTTGGGCCCTATGAAGAAGTCCCGAACGAATCAACATGCTGGGGGTCGCCATGATCCTCAACATGACAAAGAGTTCACGGCGCCCGAGCGCACTAACTTGCGCATCGAAGTTCGAGAGCCCGCTGAAGGCTCACGCCCACAAAGGTGTGTGTCGAGACGAGTGACTCTCGAAATTCCAAATAAGGCAAATTACTCCCAGAAGGAAACGTTGTCGTCCGATGACAATGACGTTATACCTGGGAAATCGTTTCAACACACGATAGGTTACTCCGATCAAATTGACGAGTTGTACTATCGTGCTGGGGGTACGAGCCAATCCAGAAAGAGGAGCCCTCGAAGGCTCGAAACTCAGTGCCCCTGTTCCAAACTCATTCGGGCAGTATTGTCTCAGTGTAATTGCACTAAGACGGTCCCCGAAAGAGTCTCGGTGTTCGAAAGGCTCAGCACTGAGATGCCAAAGTCAAGGCCTAGACGTTTCCGACGAAGGAGAGCGCTGGTTGAAGACGGAGAATGCCCGAGGGTCACTGCTAATATGACCAGCAAAAGGACATTGGCACGGGATGATCTCGAGTCAATTCTGGGGGCAACTCGGCGTTTAACCCGTCTGCAGTCCGGAGCCATCGCGTGAGGAACGTATGGAAGGGTTCGGATAAGCTCACCTTCAGAAGATGAAGAATCAGATGCATGCTCTGCGGTTGCGTCTGATAACACCGTATCCAGCGAAGGAGAACCCCGTGAGTCATTCATGATAAGCGCGGAACAAGTGGCCAAGATGCTCGAGGAAGCCATGGCTAAACAACAGGAGACCTTCAGGCTCGAGATGCAGATGGCCATGCAGACCATGAGGGAGATGCATGAGCAGCAAATCCAGGCACTGAGGAACCAGCAAGGCGAGCCAAGCCACCGTAATCAGGTTGTTCAAGAAATTGAGCATACGGATACGGATGAAACTCGCAATGCCAATGACCCTCCCGTCAATGCAGGGGGTGGTAATGAGGATGCCAACGAAGATACAGGTGAAAACTTGAAGATCAAAAGCCTCGAGAGCAAAATCAATACCTTGATGTCAGCTCAAGAGGTGAAGAAAACGAGCATTCCTTGTCCATACCCAAGGGAGTGGGATTCAATCCCCTATCCGGCGAAGTTTAGTCTAATCAACTTCACGCCGTTCGATGGGAAAGGTTCCCCCACTCAGCATTTGATTTATTTCAAATCGCACCTGGGTATTATCTCCGGCAATGAGCCCCTGATGGTGCGGTCATTCGTTGGCACTCTTCGTGGAGCCGCCTTCGATTGATACCGCCGCCTCAAGCCAGGTAGCGTGAGCAGCTGGGACGATATGGAGACCATGTTCCTCACCAACTTCTTCGACGACGACACCGAGATATCCATCGGAACGTTGCTCGACGAGAAACAAAAGGACGGAGAGTTAGTCGAAACCTTCGTCAAGAGGTTCCGGAACAAAGCGTTGAATTGCCGGGACCCGATCACCGAGGAGTTCATCCTCCAAACTTGCCACAACAATCTTTCCTTAGACGTGCTGGAAGCAATAGGGACAGCACCATCCAACACTTGGAAAGACTTGAAGGTCCGAGGGGAACAAGCCGAACGCTTCCTCCGAAGGAAGAAGGCCGAGAGGGGTCAATCAACGACGAATCCTCCGAACTCGAACTTCGCCTCCCTTGGTAAGGGCAAAACACCTGCAGCGGCTGTTGACGCTAATCAAACGTCACAACAGCAGTCTCGGAGACAACAAAAGAACTCGGGTCCGAAACTCCAAAGAGAGTATTCCTTCAAGGACGAAGATGTTCCAGCCATCTTCAAATCTCTCCTTGACAATAACAAGATCAAGCTCCCACCGATCACGAATCAGGAGGAAGCTGATGATATTGCGGATCCGAAGTACTGCGCATACCACAGGAGGATCCTTCATCCCACTAAGGATTGTTTTACACTCAAGAACAGCATCCAAATCTTGGTGGAAGCCGGCGTTATATCGCTCAATTAAGTTGAATGTAAAACTCCAGTGGGTGCACGAGTATAAACTGTAGTCCCAAAACTCCAACCGGTACAAGAGTATAAACTGTTTCCTGAAACTCCGAAGAGTATATGAGTATAAACTGCTTCTCCATCCTCCGACCGGTATAAGAGGTTAAACTGCTCCCTGATACTCCAATAGGTATATGAGTATAAACTATTTCCTTCTTCCACGGGAAGTTCCTGGAGAGTACCATGCGTGATATTCTTGAGGATAACCCGATCGTGCATTTAATTCAATGATACACCCAGTTTTGCAAAGAAAGCTGGGGGTGAGTAATTCATTTAACGGGAAGTTCCCGGAAGAATGTTAAATGTAATGTTCTTAGGGATAACCCGGTCATTATAAATAAAGTGGTAAACACTAAACTCCTAATTTACCAAAATTTTTTAAACTTCTGCTATGTTCGTGCACTCAACACTTTCATTTGTTAGAGTCCGAATATAATTGACGAATTGTCAAACCCCTTCGTGTTAAGTCCTTATAACTTAGCACCAGGAATTCATTCCGAGTGATTTGTACATGTCAACATTCCTACAGTGATTTGTACTCTCACTCTCACTTTCCCCTTGGTCAAACCTTCCTACAGTTAGGACCAAAACCAAAATCCCCTCTCGATTCTTTCAATGAACGAGAGGCCCACAAATCGAGCGGTCAAACCTTCCTACAGTTAGGATCGTCTCAAACCTCCCATTTGGTCAAACCTTCCTACAGTTAGGGCCACAACCAAAATCCCCTCTCGATTCCTTCAATGAACGAGAGGTCCACTTTCAAATTGAGCGATCAAACCTTCCTACAGTTAGGATCGTCTTAAACCCCCCACTTGGTCAAACCTTCCTACAGTTAGGGCCACAACCAAAATCCCCTCTCGATTCCTCCAATGAACGAGAGGTCCACTTTCAAATCGAATGATCAAACCTTCCTACAGTTAGGGTCATTTCAAACTCCCGCTTGGTCAAACCTTCCTACAGTTAGGACCAAAACCATAATTCACTCTCGATAAACGAGAAATTTTATCTTTAGTTCGGTAATCAAACCTTCCGACAGTTAGGGTTATCCGAATCTTTTCGATTCTCGGAGTGGAGATCCCACTCTTAGTTTCACCTTTCCGGATTCTGGGGGTGGAGATCCCACCTCAAGTCTCCTTTTCTTGTTCGGGGAATAGAATATAAAATTCTTCCTTCCCCACACCAATCCTTTTCCAAGAATTTAGGATTCATCCTAGGAAGTTTATCCCGAATCCTAAGCAGGGATAAGTCTGCGCCTAACACGCGCTGCCGGTTTAGTCTTTTTCCGATCGAAAAAGACACCAGAGTTCGATTCTGGGGTATTTTTATCCTAAAACCTAAGTAAGGATAAGTCTGCGCTTAACATGCGCTGCCGGTTAGTTCTTAACCGTCAAAAAGAACCCCCGTCCGCATATTCAACATTGTGGCAGGTCGTTATTAATAACGCCATAATCCGTGCTTCACACGTACGGGGTATTTTATCCTGAAACCTAAGTAAGGATAAGTC
>BQKN01030126.1:0-11135 GCA_022839385.1 Asparagus kiusianus
AGCCGTTCGTGCCACCATGTATGGCTTGCCTGTCAGCTCGAGGCATTTCTTTGCTTTGTTCGAGCTTTATAATCCAGATTCGAACACCTTTCTGACCCGGCAAGGGGAGTTGGGCTTGGCTCTTCATGAGATGCACAGGATTTCTGGTTTGCCTATGGGACAGATGTTATATCAGGAATACTTTCCCTCCAACCATGAATTGAGTCAGCTGAAAGATCGTATGCCCGACCGCTATGAGACTTTATGGGACCTCACATGTCACTATCATATTGCTTTGGCGTAGTCTGAGCCTTTAGCGAAGAGGACTAAGTCATTTGTGAGTCTGAAGCGGTTTGCATGTTACTTGTTCAGGAATCTAGAGAGCAATTCTAGCGAGGATATTTGTGAGTTGTCACCACTTACTCCTTCAGGGGTGAATAGTCTATTGAAGAAGATCGATGCTCGTTCCTATACCATTAGCAGTCCTGAGAGTGGCTTTCCTACAGGGACCAAGTTTAAATCGTTCTTATGGCATGCGACCGCACCGATTCGACCAATGACCCTTCTTGCCGGTTACCTCACTATCTGGTTAAAGAAATGCGTGGTCCCGTTCCAGTCTGGTGACGCTTTGCCCTTGGAAGTGCTCTATCCAGCGGTTCAGCTCGCTTACAAAAAGGAACTTTCGCTTCTTCCAGTCATGGTGGCTAACATTCATCGAGGGCTTCGAGAGATTTCTAGTGCCTCTACACGGAAGGAAAGTGACTTGCCAGGTCAGATTCCCACTATTAGGGTGGAGCTTCCGTACACTTATTTGATGGCTTGGTTCGTCCTTCACCGTTCTGACATGATGTCGATATCAAACGCCACGGACCACTCCGTTCCCCTACTATAGTTGCTTGAGAATGGCAAGTGGGAGGGGAGAGGATTTTCTGACATCAGACAGCAGCTGCAGGTCCACAAGTGTTGGGTGTTTTCCACTTGCTTTCCGCAGTTCTCTGCCCGATACGGCGAGTGTTTGATTGATGAGGAGAGGCCGAGGGAGTATCGAACTCATTTAGACATCTGCTTTAACTGGCTGGTGAACATTAGGCCGGGTTATCTGACTTTCCGGGTGAGAAATCAGTGTTTCATAGAGCCATATCTACCCTGCCGATTCGTTCGCCAGTTTGGCTATGATCAACTTTACGTCGGGAATCCACGTCAGCAGTTTCGGACCCACGGCGGTTTGGTGGATGGTCTCCGGGCATGGTTGTGGACTGTAACGGGTTGTACTGGTGCTAAGTTCAGCCTCCCGAGTGCTGATCAGCAGTTGAACCTCACATTCTTGAGCTGCAAGTGGTTGTTAGCAGCCAATAAAACTATCCCTGTGAAGCCGATTGCAGAGCTAGAGGACGAGGAAGCTTCTCAGGTTGATTCTCGTAGGATTTGGGAAAATGCTCGGTCACAAAGGATACAGAACAAGACTCGTCGGATTGATGAAGAGGGAAAGAGGGTCTTCCATTCTGCAGACGAGGCTTCAGGCGGAGATCCTGAAGATTACGAGGACTTTTCCGAGCGAGGTTAACTATCCATTTCTTTTTTCTTCTGTTTTCGAGAATTATTAAAACTGACAATGGTTTGATGTTTCAGGGACCATTGATGACCAAGATGAGGAGTTCCATCCTCCTCCCCAGGCGAGACCTTCGATTATTGTCCCTGCTACTAGGCGGAAGAGATTAGCCCGCAAGCCGCGTGCAGTCTCACAAGTATCTAATATGGATTTGGCTGGTGATGATCCTGCTAGCGATGGAGGTAACATCTATCCTGTAAACCATCCTCTTGATTGTTCAGAACTTCAACTCAAGCTTTTCCGTTTCCATATAGGAGAGCGTGGGGAGAACGAGATGAGTCCTGATCCTGTTCCTGTATCTCCTGGCGAGCCTGACTCACCGCGCCAGGTGGAGAGGCCTGCAGTAGCTGCCGACGTTAGGGAGGATATCAATGTAGGACCCGACCTAGCGAATTCAGGTACATCTACCATTGACAATATATCTTTTAGATGGCATGCAAAGGAGTCGAATGATTTAGAATTTGTGCATTCCCTAATTGTTTCGGTGCTTCTCGCTCCTTTAGATAACCTGCAGGAGGAGAGCGTGGATCTTGGGAATAAAGAGGCTAACGCACCCATAAGAGGTAACTCATTTCTATTGGTTGTAGTCTCTTCGTTCTTCTTTGGTACTTATATTTTCTTGTGTCAGATTTCTCGACTGATGATTTTGACGAGGAAGGCTTGCTTGTGGACACTCCTATGCTCCACTTCATATATAGCTCTCCTCAGATTGATGACCAGTTACCAGGAGATATGTTCCCTGGGTCCTCATTCCCCAAGAATCCCGAGGATGATTATTTTGAAGGTACGTACCTCCTCCCAAGTTAATTATAGGACTAGCCAATTCTTGACTTATGCAGCTATAATGTGATGTCTCTGAGAATTCTGTTTTGTATTTAACAGGAGCTTTTGTCGAGACTGATCCTGTTGAGACGACTGCGAGACCAACTACACCAGTTGATACATCTACAGCGGTTACACCCCCACTACCCCCAGTGACTCAAGAGGGTATGAATTAAGTAACTGAGAATATTATTTCTTCTTCCTCAAGGTCTTTTTCTGACGGATTTCTCCTTCTTTGTGTAGGGCCTTCTTCTCGGCTCCATGTCCTTGTGAAAGAGTTGCTATCAGACAACGATCCTGAGAAGATCGTTCTATGTATAGAACTTCGCTCTTTCTTCTCCTTCATGAGTGCTATGATTGTCAAGCTTTTTCACGATGGACTTTTCCTTCGCTAATTCAAACCTTTCCTTGATCCCAAAGTCAATTCGATAAAGGAAGCAGGATATCCAGATTTGGCGAAGGCTATAGTTGACGACCTCGATTGCCTAGAGCATGAGCTTCAGATGTTTCGTGAGCTCCGAGATGCAGGCGCCTCCTTATTTATTGCTGGCGAGTTGGATACCCGCTTACAGTCATCGCACGAGACTCGGATTCTTGCTGAGCTCGAGATTCAGATGCAGCGGGACCGAGTAGATCGAGTTGAGACCAGCCTTGTTGCTAGATCATCTTCGCTTGCCGAGCTCGACCTTTCTATTACCTCTTGTGTGACCGAGATAGACCAGCTCAGAAGAGCACTCCGTGAAAAAGATGAGACTTTGGATATTCTTCAGATGACGAAAGCACAGGATCAGCAAACCCACACTGCCTTATCTGATGAGTTGAAATCCTTAAAGCAGAAGCTAGTCGAGACAGAGGAGATTGCTGCGAGGACTTCAGCTACCACTGAGGAGTCCATCAGAGCTGAACTTAGGCAAGATTATGATGAGAAGCTGTCTAAGATCAGTCGGCAGATTTTTGGTCATGGGTTTGATGTATGATTTTGTTTGCTGCGTACTTTGACTTTTGATTCCTTTAGTGAAACTGGTTTTCATCTTTATCTTTATTATAATTCGTCATTCCGTTTGAAATGATTGACCATAATACTCATAGGATTTTTGGCAAACCCTCAGCCATCAACGGGTTTGATGAGCCTTTACCGACTACCGTTTGAGTCGGGCTAGCATGCGGATTGTTTAAATCTGTTCGCATGTAACATTGCGCTCAGAGATTGAATTCTTTGAGGCTTTGTGCTATGATGTCGAATACATAGACTTCGCCATTGTTACGGGAATAGGCTACCCGGCGACACGTGTTAGGTGTTGGCTTTAGGATTTTTGGCTAACCCCCAGCTTTCAACGGATTTGATTAGCCTTTACCGACTACCGTTTGAGTCGGGCTAGCATGCGGATTGTCTAAATCCGTTCGCATGTAACATTGCGCTCAGAGATTGAATCCTCTGAGACTTCGTGCTACGACTTCGATTACGTAGACTTCGCTATTGTTACGGGAATAGGCTACCCGACAACGTGTTTTAGACGCTGACTTATCCCTACTTAGGTTTCGGGATAAAACACCCCAGAATCAAATTCTGGTATCTCTTTCTACGGGAAAAAGACTAAACCGGCGACGCGTGTTAGGCGCCGACATATCCTTTCTTAGGATTCAGGATAACATTCCCCATGCATGTAAGGCATGGATTTTGGTGTTATTAATAACAACCTGCCACAATGTTGAATATGTGGGTGAGTGTTCTTTTTAACTGTTAAGAACTAACCGGCGGCGCGTGTTAGGCGCAGACTTATCCCTGCTTAGGTTTCAGGATAAAATACCCCAGAATCAAACTCTGATGTCTTCTTCTGCGGAGAAAGACTAAACCGACAGCGCGTGTTAGGCGCAGACTTATCCCTACTTAGGATTCGGGATAAACTTCCTAGGATGAATCCTAAATTCTTGGAAAAGGATCGGTGTGGGGAAGGAAGAATTTTATATTCTATTCCCCGAACAAGGAAGGAAGAATTTTATATTCTGTTCCTTGATTCTGGAAAGGAAGAATTTTATATTCTAGTTCCAGTGCAAGAAAGGAACTAGAAGTGGGATCTCCACTCCGAGAATCCGGAAGATCTAAATAAGCCTACCTTTTATAGGATCGGTTATCTAGATGAGTTTTTCGTTTATCGAAATGAAGTTTCAACTCTGGTTATAACCATGAAGAGGTTTAACCAAAGAGAAAGGAGGGGAGTTCTTTCGTTTATCGAAAGGAGACTCTGAATTGGAAGTGGGCCTCTTGTTCGTGGAAAGAATCAAGAGGGGAAATTTCTGGTGGTTTGAAAAAATAATTTTGGTGGACCCACTGTCAATTGAAATTGCTCAGTGAGGGATTTTGGTGGTGGAAATTATTTTGGGTTATCCTCTAGAATATCAAGTGGAATATTCTTCGAGGAACTTCCCGATAAATGGGTTATCCCGAATATACTAGGGATAGTACTTTTTTAGGAACTTCCCATTTATTGGCATTAATTGCATGACGCCCTCCAGAGAAATGAGGCGGTATGTGCCGTTTGAGTAGACTGTGTCTATCACAAACGGTCCTTCCCATTTGGGTTCGAATTTACCCTTCTTCTTGGAGTTGAGGATTATCGGTCGGCGAGCAGCGAGGACCAGATCTCCTTCCTTGAAGCTTCTTTGGCGGACCCTTTTGTCAAAAGCCCTGGAAATTCTAGCTTGATAGAACTCGATGTGTTGTTGAGCTTCCAAGTGCCTTTCATCCAACCTCTCGAGTTCTTCGAGATGTTTTTGATGCTGTTCTTCTGTCGACATCTCAGTTGCGAGAGCGATCCGAAGGGATGGGATCTGAATCTCCAAAGGCAGCACAGCTTCACATCCGTATACCAATGAATACGGGGTGGCTCCCGTAGGTGTGCGTACGGTGGTGCGATAAGCCCAGAGTGCTTCACCGAGTTTATCGTCCCAGTCTCGTTTATTAGTCTTCACGAGCTTTGACAGGATCTTAATGATCGTCTTGTTAAAAGCCTCAGCTAATCCGTTCGCAGCGGGATAATAAGCTGTCAACGAAACATCTTGAATTTTGAATTTGTCGCAGAATCTGACGAAAGCGTTGCTTATGAACTGAGGACCGTTGTCATGAATGATCCGTCTTGGCACGCCGTGTCGGTATATGACATGATGCTTGATGAAGTTGATGACATTGTTCGTCTTTACTTCTTTAAGCGGAATTGCTTCAGTCCACTTTGAAAAGTAGTCCGTGATGGTGAGAATAAATCGATCACCTTTGACTGAAGGGGTAAAAATAGGACCGACAATGTCCATACCCCATGTCTCGAATGGCCAGGATGTGGTTGACGTGTGTAACCGCTCCGGTGGTTGGTGCATATAATTTGCATGCACTTGACAGGCGTGACATCCTCGTGCGTATTCGATTGCGTCACATACCATTGTTGGCCAAAAATATCCCATTCTTCTGATGCGATCATACAGCTTGGGACCAGGCTGATGCGCACCGTATTCTCCTTCGTGTGCTTCCTTAAGAACTTCTTCTGCTTCGTCGTTCGAAAGGCATCGGAGGAGCAAATCATCATATCCTCGACGGTATAATGTACGGGTCTCGGCATTATAGAAGAACCTTGGTGCTCTTCGGCGGATAGATTCCCTTTCTTTTACATCCTCTGGCAAAATACCATATTGGACGTAGTCAATGATAGGAAAACGCTAATCTCGGGACTCAGACCCAATTTGAGTTGAGTTCACCTCCTTGTTCAGCTAATTGATCACTGTAGGCATCGAAAATTGCCGATAGGTCCCCGAACATAGCTCGGTGTCAACGAGCAGCGATCGAACGTCACCACCCGGTTCACAAGAGCTCAAATGACACCGGTGAGCGACTGAAGCAAACCGACGGATTACGTGAACCGACAGAATGTCAGAATCGCAAGGATACGGGTTGACCGAAAACCCCGCTATCACCGCAATCGGACCAACGCCCGCTGTGCCTCGATCACCCCACAGATAATCCAACCATCGGGGCCTACAGAGCTCGCCGTCACGATTCCAACGCATCCGAAATCACTCAAATCCGAGTTCGGACGAAAAGTCAACGGCGAGTCAACGGCGGGACAACGGCACAGCCCCGGGCTGAACCGGGGACACACGAAGCTGTCTCGGCTGGCTCGAGACACCCCCAGGGGGGTGTCTCTCCTCTTAGGGGTGTCCATATCAGCCCCCTCCCTCTCCTTTTGGCTATAAATAGCCCCCTAGGCCTCCTTTGTGAGGGGCTCTTGATTTTGGCGCTGATTTAGCTCTTGGAGAAGAATTTCCGGTCTTGGGATTATCCTCGAGATCTGAAATTCTAAAGTCTGAAGCGGCGAAGCCCTGCTGGAGTGAGGAGTCAGAGTTTCTTCATCAAGGTTCATTCACCCCCCCTCTCTGATCCTTAGTGTTGCTCCTTTGCGGTGACACTAAGAAGAGCTATTATCTCGTTTTAGCCGAGATATACGCTTATAACCTCTAGATCTTGCGCGGATCGACGAGGTTCTGTTTCTATATCCTACGCGGATAGACGAAACTCTGCCGGATTTTATCGGCAAGGATCTTGAAGAGTCGGCGGTCCACGGACATCGACGTCCCCGTCACAGGCCAACAACCCACGCAAGCGAGACCGTACCAAACCGGGCTCTCGTGTTTATTTTCGTTTAAGTTGTAAATCCTTTTGTTTTCATTTAAATTCTGTTGTAACGCCTGAAGTTGTAACAGATCTCGAAAAAGAGAACAAGTAATGAAAACAGCAACTTTTACCGGAAACAAGCTGGCGACCACAGTGGGAGCCAACGGCATCGCAACCGACGCCGTCGTGACGCAACCGGCCTTCAAGATCCGGGTGAATGAAGAGATCGAATACGAGTTCGATCAGAAGAAGTTCGAAGAGTACCTCTCCTCCTCCTCCTCCAGATCTGCCTCTCCGCACCGGCGCAGGAGGAATTCATCTCCAAAAAGGGCTCGCGGGATCTCCAACTCCTCAATTCAGGACCCCGCCGTCGCTGCCACTACACTTGCACCACACAACGGCCTTGCGTCGATCAGTGTGGTCAAGAACGTAGATCCAACCGCCACAAAGGCGATAGGTGATGCTGCTCCAACTCCATCAAAGAGAGCGCTTCAAAGACGTCGCCAACGTCTCGCTCAACAGCTCGCCAAGGCCAAGGAGTCCAAAGATGGAGTGCGCTATGCAGAGGACTTGAAGTCGAGGCAGCGACAAGAGCAGCGGCAGGTAATCAACTTCCCCTCCAAATCAGGAGCGAATGAGTGGATCCGCGTCAAGAGGAACCGCTCCACGCTCGAGGAGCGAATCAAGAAGCGCCGTGCTCTACTTGCACATGCCCGGCTCCTCCTAAAGAAGGCAGAGGAGATGCAGCAAGAATCGGCGGTCAAAACGCCGTCCAAGAGCAAATCGGTGTGGGTGCCCAAGGCAAACCCAACACCTCAAACCAAGAAGGGCAAGATTATCGCCCAGAGTTCAACCAAATCAGAGCCTACTCCTCCCGTACCAGCACCCTCAACAGGGCCAGGTAAAAAAGGGGATCATTCAAGATCCCAGCTTCCTTTGACGAGTCGTCTCGGTCCCTTACAGGAGAACCGAGGCAGAATACCCGTCAAAGAACGGCTGGGACCATTGAAAGGTCCCCAAACTAAAATCCAGACTGGGGGTGGAATCAATCCCCCCAAGAATATTGACAAAGGGAAAGCCCCTATCACCGGCCGCACTGAATTGCGAGCCGAACTGAAAGAGCCCGTTCAATTTCTACGCTCCCAAAAGCGTAAAATTGAACGGGCCACTCTTGAAAAATCTAACCAATTTTTGCGTTCCCAAAGGGAAACACACTCGTCTGAGGATGAGCGTGTTATACCGAGGGACATCCAGCAGCACTCTGAAGGTTGCTCCAGCTATCAAGCTGATGAGCTGTACTACAGGGCTGGGGGTGCGGAAAAATCTCGAAAGAGGTACATGCAGGAGTCCCACTGCCCGTGTGCCAACATTATCAAGGCAGTGCTGTCCGAATGTTGCTGTACTCAAACCCCAACAAGAATCTCGGTGTTCGAGAGACTCTCCAAGCCGAAGCGTTTCCACAAGAAGAAACCGCTCCGCCGAGAGGATGAATACTCGAAAGTGTCAGTCAACATGACCGGCAGAGGGGGATCAACACCACGTCTCAACTTGGAGCAGCTTGCCGAGGCATCCCGATGCATGACATGGTTGCGGTCGGGAACCATCAAACGGAACACCTACCCAAGAGTACACAAGGGACTGTCCCTAGAAGAGGAGGAATCCGATGCTGATTCTGATACCTGCTCCGCCATCGCATCCGATGATACGGCTTCAAGTGCAGGCCAACCTTATGAATCGCTCATGATCAGTGCCGAGCAAATGTCGAAAATACTTGAAGAAGCCCTAGCCAAGCAAAAGGAGAGCTTCAAATTTGAAATGGAGATGGCTATGCAGCGGATGAGGGAGATGCACGATCAACAGATCGCGGCAATGATGGTTCACCAAGGAGAACCGAGCCAGCGCAATCCAGAGGAGCATGAACGGGAAGCGGATAATGTCGACATTCCTCCCGTCAACACCAACACTGGGGGTGGTCCCGCAGAAGAAAATGCAAAAGAGGACCACGCCTCCTCTCCCAGAAGCCACTCGAAGACTGAGACGAGTGAGGACAGGAAGATGAAAGACCTGGAGAGCAAGATCAATGCATTGATGAACGCTCAGGAGGTAAAAAGATCCGGTATACCCTGCCCATATCCGAGGGAGTGGGAATCGATCCCATATCCGGCAAAGTTTAATTTAATTAACTTTACGCCGTTTGATGGGAAGGGTTCCCCTACCCAGCACTTAATCTACTTCAAGTCTCATTTAGGAATCATTTCCGGAAATGAGCCCCTCATGGTGCGGTCATTCGTCGGCACTCTTCGCGGAGCTGCCTTCGATTGGTACCGCCGTCTCAAGCCCGGAAGCATCAACGGCTGGGATGACATGGAGGACATGTTTCTAACGAATTTCTTTGATGATGACACCGAGGTTTCAATCGGCACGCTGTTCGATGAAAAACAAAAGAACGGCGAGACGGTTGAAAACTTCGTGAAGAGATTCCGCAACAAAGCCATGAATTGCAGGGATCCGGTCAGCGAGGATTTCATCCTCGAGACCTGCCACAACAACCTCACGCTCGACATCCTCGAAGCCATGGGAATGGCGCCATCCAAAACCTGGAAGGACTTGAAGATGCGAGGAGAAAGAGCCGAGCGATTCCTCAAGAGGAAGAAGGCGGAGAGGGGACAAATTCCCAACAATGCCCCACAACCAAATTTTACCCCCAAGGGTAAAGGGAAGGCGCATGCAAATGCGGTGGTCGCAAATCAGGTCTTTGAGGTGCAAGCACAGCCGCAGCAGCCTCAACAGCCCCAGCAGCCGCAACAGCAACAACAGAGGGCGCCTCAACAACCCAGGTGGCAACAGCAGCCCCAGAAGCAAAAGGTTGGGGAGCCGAGGTTCCCAAAAGTCTACTCATTCAAGGAGGATGAAATCCCCGGTATCTTCAAGTACTTGGTCGAGAACAACAAGATCAAGCTGCCACCAATTCAGGATCAGGAAGATGCCAAGAGGGTCAACGATCCGAAATACTGCGCATTCCACCGAGCAGTGCACCATCCTACCAAGGTGTGCTACGCTCTCAAGGATAAGATTCAGGCCCTGATCGATGTTGGGGTCATCACTATGAAACAGCCCAAGGAGAAGAAGGTGGGTGCAAATACCGTGTCCATTAGCTTTGGATCCGTACCCTCGAGTTGGTTCCAACACGAGTCGGTGATCAAGGCGGCGGTGAAGACAGTGAACGATGATCCACACCAGCAGCGCCAGAAAGGGCTTGTGCCACACACAGCCCCAAATGGCGAAATCTTGTGGGTTCATCCAGACCTGATCGCAGATGAACAATGGGCCGGGACCTCTTCCACGAAGAACAAAAAGAAGTCGAAGAGGAAAGGCAAATCGTGCTGCGGTGCCTCTGCTATACCGGGGGTGGATGATGACAAAATTCCAACCTTCCCACTTTCTGAGGATGAGCAAGAAGCCTTTGCAACTCGGAGCGGGAACGAATATCACTTTAAGTATCCGGAGGCTACTGAGCAATTGGGTACCAAAACCCCACCTTCCAAGACGCTCGCAGAGTTGGGAATTTCAGCAATTCCCCCAACACCTGCAGTGGCGACGGAGAGAATCCCACAGAAGGATAAGGGAAAAGAGCCCGTACGTCAAGAAGCTCAGAACCCGAGGCCGTCTCGATTCAATAATCCAATTGGACGAGACAAACCGGGGAATGTAAGCTCTCAACCCCATTTCGACATTATGGCGCAATTAGCCAACATCCCGGCCAGGATAACTCTATACGAGTTGCTGCGATTGTCGAGAGATACGCGGAAGGCACTTCAAGAAGCCTTGAGTGATTCCGAATCCTTCTTGACTCGGATCAAGCCATCTTCCGAAGAACCGGAGTCGTCAGCTCAGCATTGCAATCTGGCGGCACATCACTTCCCCTGCGTCTCTTTCACCAAAGAAGACATGCAGACAAAGAACTCCAATCATGATAGGCCCTTGTACTTCACCGGGCACATTGGTTCCAGCGTTGTCAACCGGATCCAAGTCGATCCGGGTTCCGCTGTGAGCATCATGCCATTCCGA
>BQKN01030129.1:0-15433 GCA_022839385.1 Asparagus kiusianus
AGCTTCCCCCTTGTTTTTCTCTTGGCGGCGACCCAAAAACGCAGCGGTGTTTCCCCCATCTTCGGCTCTGAAATCGCAGCAGCGATTTATCCCTTTTAATCTCCAGCTCTCAGGTGTTTTGAGGGGAGATTAGAAAAGGATTAGAGAGAGAGAAGAAAGAAAGAGGGGTTTTATTTGAGAGAGAATTGAAAGGGTTTATTCCCTTTAATATTAACACTGTAGCTACAGTGTTCAATCTGAGAAATCTCAGTTTAGGGATTTGCTCGTGATTTGTAATTTCTTGTTAGATTAAATAAGAAATTATCTGTGTGGCTCCCGAGGACGTAGGCAGTTGCCGAACCTCGTAAATCTTGGTGTACTTTCGTTATACTGCGTTTCTGTTGCATTAGGGATTTCGGCGTTAAATTCCCAACAACTGGTATCAGAGCGTGAGACAATCTAGAGGAAGTCAGATTCAAGTGGTAGCCATGGCCGCAGATGAAGGGAAAGTGAGATTAGAGAGGTTTGATGGATCAGATTTTGGATTCTGGAAAATGCAGATAGAGGATTATCTGTATCAGAAAAATCTGTATCAACCTCTCTCGGGAAAGAAGCCGGAGGGTATGGAGGAAGAAGATTGGAATCTTCTGGACAGAAAAGCCCTCGGAGTTATCAGATTGACATTAACTCGCAATGTTGCGTTCAACATAGCGAAGGAGAAGACCACGGCGGGTCTTATGGCAGCACTCTCAAATATGTATGAGAAGCCATCAGCCTCAAATAAAGTCCATTTGATGAGGCGGTTGTTCAATCTGCGAATGGCGGAAGGTGCATCAGTAGCACATCATCTCAATGAACTCAATACAGTCACGACCCAATTGAGTTCAGTTGATATTGAGTTTGATGAGGAAGTTCGAGCGTTAATCCTTTTGTCTTCCCTACCAGAGAGTTGGAACGCTACAGTCACAGCTGTGAGTAGCTCATCGGGAAAGAAAAAGTTGAAGTTCAATGACGTTCGTGATCTGGTTCTCAGTGAGGAGATCCGACAGAGAGAGTCGGGTGAAGCTACAACCTCTTCAGTATTACATACAGAGTCAAGAGGTAGAAATTCAACCAGAGGAAATGGATTAGATGACAGGAGATCCAAATCCAAAAATCCTAACAGTTCGAAGGCTATCGAGTGTTAGAAGTGCGGGAAAACCGGGCACTGCAAGAATCAGTGCAAGAGTGCACAGAAGGAGTGGGAGGCAAATGCAGACGTGAATGTTGCCTCCACCTCAGGAGGAGATGATGCGTTGATATGCTCTTTGGAGAGCAAGGAGGAGTCTTGGGTGTTGGACTCGGGAGCATCATTTCATGCTACTTCTCAGAAAGAATTCCTCGAGAAGTATATCCCCGGAAACCTTAGAAATGTATATCTTGGTGACGATCAAGCATGTGCCATTATTGGCAAAGGTGTAGTGAAGATTAAGCTGAATGGGTCAGTATGGGAGCTGAAGAATGTCAGGTATATTCCCAACCTGAAGAGGAACTTAATCTCAGTAAGCCAGCTGGCTAGTGAAGGCTACACGACGACTTTCCATGGTGATGATTGGAGGATTTCGAAAGGCGCAATGACGATTGCCAGAGGCAGGAAGACTGGTACCCTGTATATGACAGCAGGTGTACGTTGTTCGATCTCAGTTATGGCAGGCAATGAGACTTCAAAGCTGTGGCACCAGAGACTCGGTCATATGAGTGAAAAGGGGATGAAGGTTATACACACAAAGAGAAAACTCCCAGGTTTACAATCAGTAGAGATTGATGTGTGTAAAGTATGCATACTTGGAAAGCAGAAGAAAGTTAGCTTTCAGACAAGTGGCAGAGCCCCCAGGAAGCAGAAGCTAGAGCTTGTTCACTCAGATGTTTGGGGACCAACAACCACCGCGTCGATTGGTGGGAAACACTACTTCGTGACTTTTATTGATGATCACTCTCGGAAAGTGTGTGTCTACTTTCTGAAGGAAAAGTCAGAAGTGTTTGGGGCTTTCAGAAGTTGGAAAGCCATGGTCGAGAATGAGACCGGTTTGAGGGTAAAGAAACTCAGAACAGACAATGGTGGTGAGTATGAAGACACCAGATTCAAGAAGTTCTACAATGAGCACGGTATCAGAATGGAGAGAACCGTGCCCGGCACGCCTCAGCACAATGGTGTGGCTGAGCGTATGAATAGAACGTTGACAGAGAGAGCCAGAAGCATTCGGATACAGTCAGGTCTACCGAAGCAGTTCTGGGCAGAAGCAGTCAACACAGCAGCTTACTTGATCAACCGAGGTCCATCGGTTCCATTGGAGCACAGAATACCAGAGGAGATATGGTGCGGAAAGGAGGTAACCCTCTCACATCTCAGAGTTTTCGGTTGTGTAGCTTATGTGCATGGTAGTGATCAAGGCAGGAATGAGCTTGATCCTAAGTCCAAGAAATGCACATTCATCGGGTATGGTGAAGACGAGTTCGGCTACCGCATTTGGGACAACGAAAACAAGAAGGTGATCAGGTGCAGAGATGTGATATTTAACGAGAAGGTGATGTATAAGGACATGCATAAGACAGATGACGGTGACTCAGAGAGCGAGTCAACATTTGTAGATGCAGATGATGTTCCGGATAACCTCTCGGAAGAACCCAATGCAGAAGGTCCTCAGCCAGAAGAGACTGTTGGACAGAATGGTGCGCAGAAGCCCGACACACCGGCTCCGATATTAAGGAGAAGTACTCGTCCTCCTGTGCCTAACAGCAGATACATGAACTATATGTTGCTGACAGATGGAGGGGAGTCTGAAAGCTTTGATGAAGCTTGTCAGAGTGGAGATGCGAGCAAGTGGGAGTTTGCTGCGAAAGAAGAGAAGAAATCTCTGATCTCCAACCAGTCATGGGGACTAGCTGAGTTTCTCATGGGGAAGAAGGTGTTAGACCCTAGAGGGGGGGTGATTAGGGTCTTATGCTAATCTAATCCGATTAAATGCCAATTAAAATTAATTAACAAATATATTCTTGCAAGATAGATATACAAAGGGTTATGTGCAAGAATATGCAATATACACAAGATGATATATCCTATATGATAGAAATATATGCAAGGATATATATACTAACACAAGATGATATATCCTACCAAGGAGATATACAATATGATATATGTAAGGATATGTCAACTAACACAAGGGTAAACAATCTAAACAAGATAGTGGATGATATAGAAATGAATGAGCAATGCACAATTGGCGATAAGATAAATGCAAAAAGAAATACGCCAAAGACAAACTCAAACACAAGATATGATCACGGAGTTCGGACCTTCCGTCCTACGTCTCCGCTCCCCACTCCCGGGGAGAAATCCACTATCACAATCCGGTTTGGAAGCCGGAACTTCTACACACCTCACAGTGTCGGTTTTCAACGTTCACCGAACAACGTCACTCCTCACAATTTTCTTCACGGAGTTCAGTCCCCTCGACCTACGTCTCCGTTCCTCTCCTCTAGGAACTACACACTCGGTTTTCTAGCTTACCGAAAACTTTACAATCTCACAATGTAACAAATATGAATCTGTTCTCTACAATAGATGAGAACACAATTAAAGCACAACTCAATGTTACAATCACTCACCACCCAACTATACTATGCATGTAAATACCATAAGCTCAATGTGGGTGTGTGTAACAATGAGTAAAATCAAATCTAACTCAAATAGCAAACTAGCAATAATTAATATATGAAAATTAATAATGAAATTGCTAGGGAAAAGAGTTAGAAAACTTCTCTAAGAACACAAAGAAGAGGATGAAGGGAATTGTGAATGAATCCCTCAATCTGCAGTGAAAACTTCCTCCTTTGTAAACAGAAACCCAAACTCAAAACAAACAGTAAAACCCTAAACCCTTGCTTAAACACTTTGTTTTAAAACTCTCTTGATTAACTTGAAAAGACATCAGCAATGGGGTATATATACCCCCTCAAAGCTCAGCCAAAATCCCAAAACAGAAAGACTAAAAAGCCCCCAGCAACGGTAATAAAACTAGCCGTTAGAAGCTGAGAAAGCGCCCGTCGGTCGACCGGAAAAGTCATCGGTCGACCGAAAATTTCATCGGTCGACCGGACCGGTCGACCGACAACTTTCTATCGGCCCAGTGGACTTTTGACCTCAGGTTCGGTCGACCGGTGCGGTCGACCGAATTCTGACATTTAAATGAAAACTGTTTTGCTGATATTTAAATGCTGTTTAAAAATATCAAACAAATTCCAAAAAATGTAAAACTTTGGGAAATCATTATAAACAAGATAATAAACATGTTACAAAAAGAATTTTTCAAATTGCATTTCCCATTTGTGAAAAATCATCATTTTGCAAATATGTTCAAAACATGAAAACATGAGATACTTGAATTTGATGTTTTGACATAAACCAACTATTGAAACTTTACAAAATGATTTTATAGACTTTATAAACTATGTATAAACTGATATTGAAGTCTATAAACTAATAAGATAGTATTTTCACAAAATTGCATATTCTATGCAATGTTTTCAAAAACACAATAGAGTATGAAACATATGATTATATATATGAATGTAAATTTGTTTCATATCTATATAGCTAAACCAAAACACAATAATAAATATGAAATGTGTAATCTCATATTTATGAACATGAAAACTCAAAACTATGTATATATATATACCTATATATATACATGGAAACCAAACATATATGTATATATGAAACTATATATATACATAAAAACCAATATATTGTGTGTGTGTAATATTGAGCTTAGAGTATCTAGCACACATAATATAAAATCTAAACTAAATGTTACCAAAGCTTGATCTTGATCTTCATTGTAGCTCTTCTTGGTAATCTCGCGGATGAAGCTAAGCTTGGATCTTGAACTTGAATTGTACGATGCTTCACTCCACAATTCCGCCAACCTCCATTTGATATGATCGTTAAGGCTCGATTCCATCCATCCTCCAACTACGTTGTTTGTCTACAAAACATAGGAATGTACAAACACTAGACAAACAACATTAGTAGTAAATTGTTTGTAAATCATCATCAAAACAAGAAGGCCAACAATCTCTCCCTTTTTGATGATGACAAACAATTTACAAAAAGGATATATGCATGAAGGAAAATGAATATATAAAATATACTTCACATGCATATAAACAAGAAAGAATATACTCACAATATTTCTCCCCCTTTGACAACATCAAAAAGGGGAAACCAACAAGAAAGAAGAGAGCGAAAGCTCCCCCTATCGATAAGCATAGGTGAGTGTTCGCGTGGAAAATCGTGTTCTTCTTCATTGATGATTCTGTTACAACTTTGACAACAACTTTATGCGTTTACAAAGAGATCCGGTCTTTTTATAAGATCCGGCTTACAACAAAATCAAAATAAAGAAATAAAGATTACAACTTTCCTTGAACAAATCACGAGTTTCCTGTTTTGCGGTCCCTCGCTTCGTGGGGTTCTTCGCCTGTGCCGGGGTTAAGTACCGTGGACCACCGCGCAATCTCGATCTGAACAGATCTACGTGGTATAACGGGTACTATCCTACCAAGGAGATAGTAGCCGAGAGGGATCGTTTCACCAAGGAAATGCTCGCTCTAATCTCGGGATCTAAGAACCAAGCTTAGATCCGGAGTAGTATCACGTAGATCTGGTTATCCAAGTCTTCAAGCCTTCACAATCCGAGTTGAGGTCGCAATCCGGCAGAGTTTCGGCTCTTCAGAAGTTTCAGAAAAAGTCCTCTCAAATAAACGAGTGCCAGGCCTATTTATAGGCACTCAAGACTGTGCCTTTGGCACAAACCGACGCCTAGCCACCTCTGGGTGGCTCGGCCACCGAGCCACCCTAGGGTGGCTCGGCTTGGGCCGAGCCACCTTAGGGTGGTTCGGTTCGGGCCGAGTTCCCCCAGGTGCGCTGGTTTCGTCGTTTTCCGGTATTTCCGGTTCTCCGTCGTTCGGATTTGATTCGGTTTCTGGAATCGACTCACTGACTTGATTCCAAATATGGCAGTTAATCCGTTTCTGAGTTCGAGTCCGGGGTTGGTCTTGATTCGATCGTTATATCACCGAGTTCGCTCTTTGTTTAGATGACTCGGTGATTCCCCGAAATGTTGGTTCGATTCCACGTGCGTACGTGTTCCATTGTTTGTGTGCCTTGTCGCCTCGACCTTTCGTTGATTTGTTCAGGTCTTGATTCGATTCCCCGAATCTTCATTTGGCAGTAGCTCCGCTTCGGTGTTTGAGTTGTTGGACGACTCGTTAATTTTCCGAACCGTTGGTTTGGTCCCGCACGCGAACGTATTCCGTTGCTTGCGTGCCTTGTCGCCTCGTCGCTCGAATGTCCGTTGTTTTGTCGAATCATCGTGCTGAGCTAAGCTAAGGGACCTATAGGCAATTTTATACGCCTACAGATACCCCCTCCAAAGTGTTTCAGTCTCGTTCTTTTATAGAAGAGTCTGGAATACTTTGGATGTGATCGTCCCAACCTTGAGTCGGTATAACGGGACCTTGGAATGGCTTCTGTTCTGGCTTCCTTCAATTCCACCAGGTCATTCAGTGCTTTGTAGAACGCCTGTGAGGATTTCGGTGCTGCATTTATTGTCTGACCGTCGTCGGAATTTGAACTTGAAGTCGATTCCTAGTTTTCCAATCATTAGCTTTTGTCGGTTGGTTCAACGTGCAACTTTCGTTCGATTGTCGGCGTTGTGTTATTGAGTTATCCTTAAGAATATTTTTAGAAGAATATTCTCCAGGAACTTCTCAATAAAAAAAGATAGGGAATAGTTTATACTCGTATACCTTATTGGAGTATTTCCGTGCCCAAAATGAGCTGAACCGGCTTGAAAATGAGCCAAAAAAGGCAGTATTTGGGCTCAAAATCTTTCCAACCCTTCCAAATATGTGAGAGAGGGATTAAATAGGTGAGGAACTGAACCGTAGGTTGATCTGAAGTCATTTTGATGCTTAATCCAGCTCCAATTTGAATTCTGGTTCGATTTTGGTTCAAACTGGTTCGAAATTGATTCAAACTGGTCCAATCTGGTCCATTCAGACTCAATTTGGCTCATTCTGGCTTAGTCTGATCCACTCTGGCTTGGTCTGGTCCAGCCAGGTTCAATCTGGCTTAATTTGGCTCATTCAGGCTCAATTTGGGCTCATTCTGGCTCGGTCTGGTCCACTCTGGCTTGGTCTGGTTCAGCCAGATCTGGTTCAAGGCTATAAAAGAGGGATTTTTCTCTCTTTTTCTTTTCTTTTCTTCCTCCTCTCTAGGGCCGGCCCCCCTTGTCCTCTTTTTGATTTTTTCTTCCGTCGAGCATCCGTTCTCCTCGAAACTTTGATAGTTGTCCTGGATCTAGGCTTCCTTTTGATCTTGGACTGAAAAATCCCTCAAAAATCCAATTTTTTTAGAATTTCTTTTAGGCCCCTCGAGCGCGTGCTGAGAGTTTCCAAAAAGGTCTCATTTTTGTTGGATCTCTAGCCTTTCTTCAGGTAAATCTCCCACAATTATGATCTTTTTCATGCTCAATTTAATTTATGCATTTGTAGGATCATAGGTGAGGGTTGAGGGTGTGATTTGACACCTCGATTTAATCTTTTAGGGGTGTAGATCTGATAAAAAAGTGATCTTTTTTCTAGATCTGACTTCTTTTGATTTATTTTGCAGCTCGTCATGCCGCGTTCTTCGAGAGGTCGTTCCCCTGCCATGTCAGCTGATGGTGCGCCGCCTTCCTACGCCGGTGAGCTATTTTTGGCAATATTTGGAAATTTACAAATTAGTCCTTTTTTCTTAAAAATTTGTAAATTGGTCCTTTTTACCCTACGTTGTTCTCCTTGGCGAGTCAATCGGGAAGAGCCTTGATTCTCCTTGGTGAGGATCGACGCTTTGGCATTTTTGGGAATTTTGCAAATTAACCCTTTTTTCTGAGAATTTGCGAATTGGTCCCTGTTTACCCCACGTTGTTCTCCTTGGCGAGGCAATCGGGAAGAGCCTTGATTCTCCTTGGTGAGGATTGACGCTTCAAAGATATGTTTTGCTTGGTCAAAACCATATCTCAAAATAAAGGGGGCGAATTGACGCTGCATTGCGCTTCATAAGGCAGGGATCCTCGATGCACCCTATCTTATGATTGTACAATGTGGCCAAATCGTCTCACCCTTTATAAGGCAATGACTCTATCTTAGCTATTTGTAAGATGAGTTCAATTTCCTTTTATAACCGAGACTAACCCGTGTTTAATTGTCTATTCTGCAGTGGGGTACCCTTCTGGATCGTTCTCAGCCCACGCAGTCTATGGGCGTCGTGGCGAGCATTACTCGACCTTTGACAATCCTTCCCCTATTCCAGCTACTCCTCAGTTTGCTTCGGACACATCGACTGAGGTTGCCAGGTGGTGAGGGAGGGTGGTCATCGAGCTATTCGCCAGCTGATCACAGATGCTCCTTTTGTGAAGGACGCCAGCTCTATCCAGCCTCTCCGGAAGAGCGATTTCCTATTTGGTGATTCTTTCGATGACCCAGAAGCCGTGTTCATTGACGCTGAGCAGTGGCTTCACAAGACCGGTGGTGGCTTCATATACTTGCCGGAAATTCCTCGACATCGCTCGTTGACTGAGCTCAGGTGTCAAGCCGTGACGCGTGAGATGTCGTGGCGTTTGACAGTGGATCATGAGAGCGTCCATTGCGGCTATATCACCCATCAGGCAGCTCCTGGTTCAAGCAGGAGTCACATCACCGGATTGCATCCCGGAGTGTTGGGACTGGATGCACCACCACGTAACGAGTTTCTCGCCACTGCTTCGACTTTGAGGAATCGCCTCGCTGCTCTAGGACGGGAGATGCCTGCGACTCGTCACAGGATTTATGGTTGGGTCCACTCTTCGGACAAGTCTTGGTGGAGTCGCATGACGACATACGTCTTGAGCCGCTGGGGCGAGGAGTTGCACGCTTGCGGTTTGTATACAGCCGTTCGTGCCACCATGTATGGCCTGCCTGTCAGTTTGAGACATTTCTGTGCTTTGTTCGAGTTATATAATCCAGACTCGAACACTTTTCTGACCCGTCAGGGGGAGTTGGGCTTGGCTCTTCATGAGATGCATAGGATTTCTGGCTTGACCATGGGGCAGATGTTATACCAGGAGTATTTCCCTTCCAGTCATGAGTTGAGTCAGCTGAAGGATCGCATGCCCGACCGTTACGAGACTCTATGGGATCTCACTTGCCATTACCATATCGCTTTGGCGTAGTCTGAGCCTTTAGCCAAAAGGACGAAGGCCTCTGTGAGTCTGAAGCAGTTCGCGAACTATTTGTTCAAGAACTTGGAGAGCAGCTCTGGCGAGGATATTTGTGAGTTGGCCCCACTCACTCCTTCAGAGGTGAACCATCTACTGAAGAAGATTGATGCTCATTCCTATACCACCAGCAGTCCTGAGGGTGGCTTTCCTGCGAAGACCAAGTTCAGATCTTTCTTATGGCATGCGACCACACCGATTCAGCCTATGACTCTTCTTGCCGGCTTTCTTGCTATCTGGTTGAAGAAGTGCGTGGTTCCATACCAGTCTGGGGACGCCTTGCCCGTGGAGGTACTCTTCCCAGCAGTTCAGCTCGCATACAAGAAGGAACTCTCACTTCTTCCGGTGATGGTGGCTAACATTCACCGAGGACTTCGACAGCTTTCCAGTGCGTTCACACGGAAGGAGACCGATTTGCCAGGTCAGATTCCCACGCTTAAGGTAGAGCTTCCGTACGCTTATTTGATGGCCTGGTTCGTCCTTCACCGTCCGGACATGATGTCGGTGCCGAACGCCACAGATCACTCTATTCCCCTGCTGCAGTTGCTTGAAAATGGTAGGTGGGAAGGCCGCGGGTTTTCTGATGTCCGACAGCAGCTGCAGGTCCACAAGTGTTGGGCATTCTCCACTTGTTTTCCGCAGTTCTCCGGCCGATATGGCGAGTGCTTGACAGACGATGAGAGGCCGAGAGAGAATCGGACCCACTTAGACATTGGCTGCTTTAATTGGCTGGTGAACATCAGGCCCGGCTATCTGACTTTCCGGGTGAGGAATGAGTGCTTCATAGAGCTATATCTACCCTGCCGATTCGCTCGCCAGTTTGGCTATGATCAGCTCTACATCGGGAATCCTCGTCAGCAGCTTCGGACCCACAGTGGTTTGGTGGACGGTCTTCGTGCATGGTTGTGGACCGTGACTGGCTGTACCGACGCTAAGTTCAGCCTTCCGAGTATTGATCGGCAGTTGAATCTCACCTTCTTGAGCTGCAAGTGGTTATTAGCAGCCAACAAGACTATCCCTGTGAAGCCGATTGCGGAGCTAGAGGCTGAGGAAGCTTCTCGGGTTGACTCACGTAGGATTCGGGAGAAAGCTCGATCACAGAGGACACAGAATAAGACTCGCCGAATTGATGAAGATGGCCATAGGTCATTCCATTCCACAGACGAGGCTTCCGGCGGAGATCCCGAAGATTGTGATGACTCTTCTGAGCGAGGTTTGCTATTCATCTTTTCCTTCTATTTTCTAGAAGTATTGAAACTGACTATAGTTCAATGTTTCAGGGACTACAGCTGATCATGATGAAGAGTTCTATCCTCCTCCTCGGGCGAGACCTTCGATCCCCACTGCTAGGCGGAAGAGGTTAGTCCGTAAGCTGCCTGCAGCTTCCCGAGCTTCCGATACGGACCTAGCTGGTGATGATCCTGCCAGTGACGGAGGTAACATTTATCCTGAGAACTATTCCTCTGGTTACTCAGCGCATTGACTTATACTTCTCCCTCTCTATATAGGAGCGCGTGAGGAGCATGAGATGAGTCCTGATCCAATCCCCGTATCTCCCGATGAGTCTGATCCGCTACCCCCTGTAGAGAGGCCTACAGGGGTTGCTGACATTGGAGAGGAGGGCAATGTAGGACCCGATTCCGTGAATCAAGGTACATCTAACACTGACAACGTATTTCTTTAGATGATACACCAAATGAATTTGTGTACCCTCTAACTGTCCTCTACCTCTTGCTTCTTCAGATAATTTGCAGGAGGCGAATCCTGGAAATGAAGAGGCCGATGCACCCGTGAGAGGTAACTCATTTCCATCAGTTGTAGTCTCTTCACTCTTCTTTGGCACTGATATTCTTTTACGTCAGATTTCTCCATTGATGACTTCGACGAGGGAAGCTTGTTTGCGGACACTCCTATGATGCGCTATATATATAGCTCTCCTCAGATCGATGACCAGTTACCTGGGGATATGTTTTCTGAGCCCGCCTTCGCTGGAAATCCTGAGGATGGTTCCCTTGAAGGTATGTGCTTCTTTCTGAGTTATTTATAGGACTAGCCAATCTTGACTAATGCAACTATAATGTAACGCCTCTGCGAATTCCGTTTTGGATCTGGCAGGAGCTTTTGCTGAGAAAGACCCTGTTGAGCCGGCTGTGAGACCAACTATACCAGTTGATGCACCTACAGCCGTTACACCTCCACTACCCCCAGCGGCTCAAGGAGAAGAAGGTATAAGTTAACTCATTGAAGAGTGTTATTCCTTTTTCTTATCAAGACTTTTGATGGACTTCTCCCTCTTTTTTGTATAGGGCGTTCTTCTCGTCTTCATGTCTTAGTGAAGGAGTTGTTATCCGACGACGATCCCGACAAGATCGTTATCTGTCTAGAAGTTCGCTCCTTCTTCTCCTTTGTGAAGGCTATGATTGGCAAGCTTTTCCAAAGTGGACTTTCCCTTCACCAGTTCAAACCTTTCCTTGATTCCAGAATCAATTTAATAAGGGAGGCAGGATACCTAGATTTGGCGAAGGCCATAGTTGACGATCTCGACTGCTTAGAGCGTGAGCTTCAGATGTTTCATGAGCTTCGAGATACCGGTGCTTCTTCCTTCATTGCTGCTGAGCTGGATACTCGTTTACAGTCACTGCGCGAGACTCAGCTTCTTGATGATCTTGAGGTTCAGGTGCAGCGAGACCGAGTAGCTCGAGTTGAGACTGGCCTTGCTACCAGGTTATCTTCACTTGTCGAGCTCCGCTCTTCTATTACTTCTTGTGGGACCAAGATAGATCAGCTTAGAAAAGAACTCCGCGAAGAAGAGGAGACTTTTGGCATTCTTCAGATGACAGAAGCACAGGACCAGCAGACCTGTACGGCTTTGTCCGATGAGTTGAAGTCCTTGAAGCAGAAGCTATCCGAGACAGAAGAGACTGCTGCGAAGACTTCGGCCGCCACTGAGGAGTCGATTAGGGATGAGCTTATCCAAGCTTATGATGATAAGCTGTCTAAGTTCAGTCAGCAGATTTTTAGCCACGGGCTTGATGTTTGATTTTGTTTACTGAGTGATTTGACTTTTGACTCTTTTAGTGAATTCCTTTTTATTTTTATTATGATTCGTCATTCCATTTGAAATGATTGACCACAATACTCATAGGATTTTTGGCAAATCCTCAGCCATCAACGGGTTTGGTTAGCCTTTACCGACTACCGTTTGAGTCGGGCTAGCACGCGATTTGTTTAAATCCGCTCGCATGTAACGTTATGCTCAGAGATTGAATTCTCTGAGACTTTGTGCTATGATATCGAATACATAGACTTCGCCATTGTTACGGGAATAGGCTACCCGGCGACACGTGTGAGGTGTTGGCTTTAGGATTTTTGGCCAACCCCCAGCCTCTAACGGATTTGATTAGCCTTTACCGACTACCGTTTGAGTCGGGCTAGCGTGCGGATTGTCTAAATCCGTTCCGCACGTGACGTTAAGTTAAAAGAGTTAACTCTTTTAGTGCTACGATATTGAATACGTAGACTTCGTCTTTCTCCTGTGAAAAGACTAAACAGCAACGTGTATGAGACGTTGACTTAGGATTTTTGGCAAACCCTCAGCCTTCAACGGATTTGGTGTGCTCTTACCGACTACCGTTTGAGTCGGGCTTACATGCGGATTGTTTTAATCCGTTCCGCATGTGACGTTGCGCTAAAGGAATGAACTCCCTTAGACTTTGTGCTACAACTTTGAATATGTAGGCTTTGCCATTATTATGGGAATAGGCTACCCAGCAACGTGTATTAGACGTTGGCTTATCCCTACTTAGGCTTCGGGATAAAAGACCCCAGAGTCAGACTCTGGTATCTTTTTCTACGGATAAAGACCAAACCGGCGACGCGTGTTAGGCGTCGACGTATCCTTTCTTAGGATTCAGGATAAAATTCCCCACGCGTATGAGGCATGGATTTCGGTGTTATTAATAACAACCAGCCACAATGTTGAATATGCGGACGGGTGTTCTTCTTAACGGTTAAGAACTAACCGGCCGCGCGTGTTAGGCGCAGACTTATCCTTACTTAGGTTTCAGGATAAAATACCCCAGAATCGAACTCTGGTGTCTTTTTCAATCGGAAAAAGACTAAACCGGCAGCGCGTGTTAGGCGCAGACTTATCCCTGCTTAGGTTTCGGGATAAAATACCTAGGATGAATCCTAAATTGGTAAATTTTGGAAAAAGAGTTGGTGTGGGGAAGGAAGAATTTTATATTCTATTCCCCAAACAAGGAAGGAAGAATTTTATATTCTATTCCTTGACTCTGGAAAGGAAGAATTTTATATTCTATTTCCAGTGCACGAAGGAAACTAGAAGTGGGATCTCCACTCCGAGAATCTGGAAGACGCTGACAAACTTTCCTTTTATAGGATTGGTTATCAGATCGAAAGATGAGTTCTTCGTTTATCGAAGAGAAATTTCAACTTCAGTTACATCCATAAAAAGGTTGAACCCAAGAGAAAAGAAATGGAGTTCTTTCGTTCATCGAAAGGGGACTCCGAACTGAGAGTGAACCTTTTCGGTGGACTCACTGTCAATTGAAATTGATCAGCGAGGGATTTTGGTGGTAAAAATAAAATTGGGTTTTCCTCTAGAATATTAAGTGTAATATTCTTCAAGGAACTTCCCGATAAATGAGTTGTCCTGAACGTACTAGGGATAGTACTTTTTTAAAAACTTCCCATTTATTGGCATTAATTGCCTGTTACCCTCTAAAGAAATTAAGCGATAAGCACCGTTTGAATAGACTGTGTCTATTACAAACGGTCCTTCCCACTTAGGTTCGAATTTACCTTTCTTCTTAGAGGTGAGGATTATCGGTCGGCGTGCAGCGAGGACCAAGTCTCCTTCTTTGAAGCTTCTTTGACGAACCCTTTTGTCGAAGGCTCTGGATATCCTTGCTTGATAGAACTCGATGTGTTGTTGAGCTTCCAGGCGCCTTTCGTCCAGCCTTTCGAGTTCTTCGAGACGCTTCTGATGTCGCTCTTCGGCTGTCATCTCTGTTGCGAGAGCAATCCGAAGGGAGGGGATTTGAATCTCCAACGGTAGCACAGCCTCACATCCGTATACCAGAGAATACGGAGTAGCTCCCGTAGGTGTGCGTATGGTAGTGCGATAAGCCCAGAGTGCTTCTCCGAGTTTATCGTCCCAATCTCGCTTGTTGGTCTTCACGAGTTTTGATAAGATCTTGATGATCGTCTTGTTGAAGGCCTCAGCTAATCCGTTAGCGGCAGGGTAATAAGGTGTTGACGAAACATCTTGGATCTTGAACTTGTCACAGAACCGGATGAAGGCGTTGCTTATGAATTGCGGACCGTTGTCATGAATGATCCGCCTCGGCACGCCATGTCGGTATATGACGTGATGCTTGATGAAGTTGATGACGTTGTTCGTCTTTACTTCTTTAAGCGGAATGGCTTCAGCCCACTTTGAAAAGTAGTCGGTGATAGCGAGAATGAGTCGATCACCTTTGACTGAAGGCGGAAAGATAGGACCGACAATGTCCATACCCCATGTCTCGAATGGCCAAGACGTGGTTGATGTGTGTAATCGCTCCGGTGGTTGGTGCATATAATTCGCATGCACCTGGCAAGCGTGACATTCTCGAGCGTACTCAATCGCGTCACGAACCATTGTTGGCCAGAAATATCCCATTCTTTTGATTCGATCATACAGCTTGGGACCAGGCTGATGCGCACCACATTCTCCTTCATGTGCTTCCTTAAGAACTTCTTTTGCTTCTTCATTCGAAAGGCATCGGAGAAGCAAGTCATCGTACCCCCGGCGATACAGCGTACGGGTCTCGGTATTGTAAAAGAACCGTGGTGCTCTTCGGCGGATAGATTCTTTTTCTTTTACATCCTCTGGTAAAATGCCATATTGGACGTAATCAATAATGGGAAAGCGCTAATCTCGGGACACGGACCCGATTTGGGTTGAGTTCACCTCTTTGGCGTTCTCGTTTTTATCATCCTCCTCTTCAATATCCATATCGTATATGGGTACGCAGAGTTGGTGTGATCTTACTGTGACTAGCAGTTCAGTTTCGGGCGGTTGCGCGAGTGATACTGCTAGTGCT
>BQKN01030138.1:0-10112 GCA_022839385.1 Asparagus kiusianus
CCTATATACTTTCATCAAATACAAATCAATTAGGCAATTTTACAGAGATTAAAAGAATCCTAAGCCACTGCTGCACTTGATTACACATTCAAGGCTTATAGGATCATTGTGTTATTACTTCAACAAGTTTTCTCTCGGATGTGAGAGGGTTAATCTCTTGGCTTAGAGATCGGTGTTCAAATTGGCAAGGTGTTTGTCAATTGGTGTTGCAATTTGCAGGGACTTGCAAATTGGTCAGGTTTGCGTTTGATTTTGTAAGTTTATTCAAAATCATAGTGGAAACTCTCAAGTGGGATTTGCTTGGGGACTGGATGTACACCGGTTTGGTGGAACCAGTATAAAATCCTTGTGTTTGTGTTTGCAAATTTCTGAGATTGCCATTTTTCTTTGCAATTTATTATCTACTTTGCAATAATTTTAAAAGAACACTATTCACCCCCCCTCTAGTGTTCTAGTGTATCTATTTCAGATCCTACAAGCCTCGCGTTTGGTCTTTGAAGAGATCGTCAATTGTAATCTCTTTCTTTGAGTGTTGTAAGGATCGTCATCTTATAATCCTTACATTTGGCTCTTTGGAAATATGAGAGCTGCCAATTTGTAACTCACGTATACCGTTGTGAAAATCATCAGGTTGGAACTTTCATCAGTTATCACGAAAGTCGTTAGATTGTAACTTTCATCTACTGTTATGAAAGTCATTATATTGTAACTTTCATCATCAGCGCTTTATGATGATCAGCTATCTGCAGTGATTTTTAGACAACCTACATAAAGGTGTTGACTATAATAAAGTTTTCTCTCCGATCGTGAAGCACACCTCTATCCGCACCATTTTAGCGATGATTGCACAGTATGACATAGAGCTTCAGTAATTAGATGTCAAGACTGCATTCTTGCATGGAGATTTGGAGGAGGACATTTATATGTCACAGCCCAGTGGATTTACAGTTGCTGGTAAGGAGGATTATGTGTGCAAACTGAAAAAATTATTGTATGGATTAAAGCCATCGCCGCGACAATGGTATAAGACGTTTGACGCATTTATGATACTACAGAAGTTTACACTGAGTGAGCTTAATCATTGTGTGCACTTCAGGCCGGTTGGTGGATCTTTTATTTATTTATTGCTCTTTGTTGATGATATGCTTATTTCCTCACATAGTATGATGGAAGTCAACAAGCTGAAGAAGAAGTTGAGTTCTGAGTTTGAGATAAAAGACTTGGGTCCTACAAAGAAAATTCTTGGGATGGAGATTGTTCGAGATAGGAATAAGGTAGGAGAGAACTCCGATTCCAATTCCAAGGGAGAACCTTCCAGTGTCTAGAAATAACACATTCTACATAATACAAAATTAAAAAAAACACATGTTTGAGATTTTACTCAAATGATGGAAAGTTAACTAGTTTTATAACACAAACCTTAGCAAAGTAAATTGCTAGCCATCCCATAATACAGAAAATGGCTGATGCTCTCATTGCCTACTTCCATCAAAAATGCAAAGTTTGGAAAATTGCATATTTTATATGAATCTCCTTGATGTGATTTCGTACTCCTTTACGACCGATTAAATCTGAGACATTTCCACTATATACGGCCCCAAGCATTGCACCAATGGTCATTATAGAACCAAAAATTGAAAACTACATAAAAAAAAGAAACAGAGGTTGTGCCTTTCTCAAAGGCGGTATGTGGAGAAGGTGTTGGCTCATTTTGGGATGCAAAACTCAAAGCAAGTTAATACTCCATTAGCTTCTCACTTCAAGCTTTTAGGTTAGCAGTCTCCTACTACTAAAGTGGAACGTGAGTATATGTCTCAAGTTCCATATGCTAGTGAAGTTGGTAGCCTTATGTATGCTATGGTTTGCACTCATCTAGATCTTACACATGTGATCAGCTTGGTTAGTCAGTATATGGCAAATTCGGGTAAACAACACTGGCAGTCAAGTGTATTTTATGGTATCTTAAAGGATCGTTGGCTATCGATTTGGTTTATTCAAAGACTGGAGAGTCACATGTAAGAGGGTTCGTGGATTCGGACTATGCCAGTGATTTGGACAGGCGTCGGTCCACCAGTGAGTATTGTTTTATTCTTGCTGGTAGTCTGATTAGTTGGAGGTCTATGTTACAGTCAATTGTGGCATTGTCTACTATAGAGGTAGAGTACATGGAAGTAACAGAGGCGATTAAGGAAGTGATGTGGATACGTGGCTTGGTTGGTGACTTGAGTATATCACAAGAGGTTGTTAAAGTGCACTACAACAGTCAAAGTGCAATTCATCTTGCGAATAATCAAGTACTTGATGCCTACACCAAGCATATTGACGTCCGATTTTATTTATCCGTGAGATAATTGAGAGTGGCAAGATTCGACTGACGAAGATTGACACTAAGGAGAACCCGACAGACATGTTGACAAAGGTTGTTCCAACAGTCAAGTCTGAGCACTATCTCAACTTGATCAATGTTTTTCGGTATTGAGGCCCTTCGGGACAATTTGATGGTGATAGTTGTTGAAGAGATTAGAGGTTACTTGGGTGATGAAAACTATTGGTGGCTTACCAATTTCGCCAAGGTGAAGATTTGTGAAGTTGGCTATATTGAAAGCCACCCACCGGTGGTTCATATTGAGCCACAAATTGCCGGACCTCTCTGTTGACTACAGAGTCTGAACACACTGATGGGTCCCACATGATTTGGACACATTTTCGAGTTCTGTTTGGATTCGGATAGGAGAGTTGTTTTGGCTGGTTGGACTCCTGTTTGGATTCGGATTAAGGAGTTGTTTGGCTAGTTGGACTCGAATTTAAGAGAGGCTATAAATAAAGATTGCCTAGGGTTTCTCTATGTATCTTTGATAAAAAAATTGATATTTGTTTTGGCTTTGTAAGGGAGAGGGATTAATGGTTCTAATCTTCTTCGTCTTTGTTGTAACATCTTGATAAATAATGGATTGTCGATCTCGCCGGTTGTGGACGTAGGCATCTTGTCGAACTACGATTAATTCTTGTCTTTTCTTTGTGAGGTGATTGCACATCCGTGTTTGTCAATACACGTTCTACCCTTTTAGCACCACAATAAATAGAGGTATTATTCTCAACATAATGAGGTAATTTGGAGGAGGAATTTTTGGAGGGATTTTTCAACGATATTCTAAGCTATATCTGATAATTATACTACACTATATTAAAGAACTCACAAAGTTCTTTATTTTCCCACTCAAGTTCATCAACTAACTTGATTGTCGAAGGTACAACGGAAGAACTAGTCTCCGTTCTCTCACAAGTTGTTACTTGTGTAGGCTGAAACTACTCAACTTAAAACTAGATATTCGGAGAAGTGAGCGGCCCATAATCAATCTCACCCCCACCCTATATTTGACTGTTTGATTATTTAATATCAACACTTGGAAAATAACAATTTTAACTATGTGAGTTCAAATTCTTTTCTATTTAGAAAGTTCTAGAAATTAGAGATGAAAAGAAAGAAAATTAAAGAAAAATTTCTCTTAGAAAATTATCATTTTACCCTCCAAACTACAATAAGAATGAATGAAATATCCTCTATTCCTCTAAAATTTTACTACCCACAATATATAGTACCACAATATATAATAGTAGAGATGTATAATCCTATTTTCTATATTCATATATGTATCGTATCAGATATGGGTACGGGTATCCCAGCAGATAATATTTGTCTCCTTTTTGCGTCCCTAAAAGCCCATTAATAACAAACCGGATCGGGTTTGAGGTTTGATTTAGATCCAAAATACTTTCACCCGAATTCAATGTAAAGTGACGAGATTCTCACCATCATATCGTATCGTACAACTCGTATCCTAGAAGAACTGCGTAGATCTTCCGATTCTTGACCAAAACAACCCCTTACCCTTTAAAGCAACCAGCTACGATAACTGGCGAAGCATCCTAAGCTACCCTTCACCCCCTCCTATTTTGCTGCTCCGCGAGTTGTTATAACACGTAGATAGATGAATAAAGTACAATTTGATGGAAAGAGTTGGCATTATCGGAGTGCTGGCTTAATCCTGGAATGCGCTAAGTTGTGACCCTAGTTTTTTTTAAAAAAGAGCTAAGTACACTTATATATCCTATTGTGTCATCTATTTTTCACTTTTAATTGTATACTCTCATTTATATTTAGGGGCTATTTGGTTGGTTTCCTAAAAATCAAAAAAAGGAAAAGGGTACATGAAAATCAATAAAATATTAGTTTTCTCTATTTTCATCCCTAAAACTCACCACAACATTCAATAAAATATTATTTTTATTCCAGAACTCATCTCATATCATCTCCTAAAAATAAACCAAACACAAGAAATAGGTCATATCATCCAACTCATCTCATCTCCATCACATCTCATCTTTAAACATCACTCACGTCATCCAATTATATGGCGACAACTCATCTCATCTCTTTACCATTTCATTTCCACCCATTTCCTCCAAAAAAAGCTAGAAAATCGATTTTCTTAAGTGTGGGTCACATCATTAAATAATATAATAACAACTCATCTCATCTCATCAATTTTTTTATTTTTATAAATGAACCAAATACAAGAAAAGAACCTATTACAGGAAATAGGTTTATTATAATTTTTTTTTATTTTTTAGCTAACCAAACAACATCAAAATAGATTTTCTTAAAAAATCACCCACATCATCCAATAATAATGTGACAACTCATCTCTCATTTTTTGATTTCCTTTTTTTTAGGCAACCAAACAATCTCAAAACAATTTTTCTTAGAAATAGGTTTCCAATTCTTTGATTTCCCTCTTTTTTTAGGTAAACAAACAACCCCTTAGTAGCAATAAAAATATTATAAAATTTTTTAAACTTGTATTTATATACAATTATTTATTTTTGGTAGCATTTATATACCCTAAAGTTTTTAGAACTTGCACTTAAATACCTTAAAGTTTTTAAATTTGGCACTTAAATACCACAAAAATTTTAAAACTTGAGACTTAAACACCCTCAAGATTGCATATCTGAGGGTATTTATGCACAAATTTTAAAATTTTAGGGTTTTTATGTGTTAATTAGTTCTAAAAACTATAGGATACTTAAGTGCTGCTGAAATAACTGAGGGTATATAAGTGCAAGTTTAAAAAACTTTAGGATATTCCTTTTGGAACAAATGCTGGTATATAAGGTTAATTTCATAAGAAGCCCGTCAAGTTTAGAGGTTTTGCACATAACAAACCTTAACTGTACTTCGAACCCTAAAGGATAGTTTAATGACACAAGTGACTATGGGTTCTCTGTAAATGCACGAACGACTCTGAGAGTAGTGATTGTACTTGCACGAGAGTCCTTGAAATTTGGCAACATGTTAACACCATTGTCATTCGCTGATGTGGAGTTTTTGTTTGATGTTGATTATGATTAAGGTTAGTGCTACGGCCAATATTAGAATTATGGTTAGGGTCATAACTAAAACTTACTAATTGTTACGGCTATAGCAATGAAACTGTAATTAGTAATCTTTGCTATAACTATGACCCTAATGCCAAACCTTATTCTAAACCTAATGAAAATTTTAAAATTAATATTAATGGTAACCAAAATCTAAGAATCGACTCTATATCAGCAGAAACAAGCATGAACCTATTGTCAGATTCTAAGGTCGTTCTTGCAGTAGCAATTAATAATCTCACAGCTACCCGTGTACATATCCAAACTATATGGTCATTCTAGTAGTTATACAGTTTCATACTATTCTTTTTCATTTCATAAAACCTGCTCAATTTTGGCTGTCACACAAAATACTTATAAGGTTTAAGCTTTTATCAGAGAACTTCTCCATCTATAATTGACAAATAATTAAAATATCTTTACAGGAGAAATCATTAATTTGGAGAGGGTTATGTTACTTGTAAAATGCAAATGACTAAATCCATTTTTTTCTCCCAACAACATTTTAGTTTCCAGTCAAATAGTATGGTTCCCCAAGAAAAATTTAGGGAGAAATTTTGAAATAGTACATAAAAATATTCACCAAAATCTATATAGTTGAGAAATATTTATAAAAATCGTTCTAGTTTTAGCAACACACACCGAAACTAGATCGATTTTGAAAATAATCTTTACATAGTCTTAAAGGATTGAGAATCTCATAAAGAAAAATTGAGAATTAATCCATACTGATTTGTGAACCTTATAGAGTTTAATCCTCATTTAGACTTCACGGCATTGTCAATCTCGTGGAGTTTGTTTATCAACTCAGTCCAAGGAATTGACAATCTCTTACGCCTCGTTTAGTACACGGTAATGGATTCAAGTAAGAATGGAAAGAATGTAGGAATGAAATAGAATAGATGTGGGAATGAAATGCGCATTCTCATCATGTTTGGGTGCGTTTAGAGAATGAAACAGGAATGATAATCTTATCTCATTCCTATGTTTGGTATTATTTGTTTACAAGTGAGAATAAATTTTAGTTTTCTAATAATATCCTTACAAAAACACAGAATTTTAAAAACATAAAAATATTTTTAAAATGACTAAATAATTTATTTTTTTTAGAAAAATAAGTTTTATAGAAATGATATTTTTCTTATAGAAATTATTTCTCAGTTGATAGTTATATTTTGGTACACCGCCTCACCAATAATTTCAGACATTTAGCTTACTAATTGAAAATTATTTTTCATAGAAACTATTTTTTGATTATAAATAATTATAACTCTACATTTCTAACTTTTAATGCTACATGTCTACTACCAGTATGAGCAGCTAATGCTACTAGCATCACTGTGCACAAACGTACACAATAGACTGAATTCCATAAGTATGCTACATGATTTATGACTGAATTCAATGTGCATGCATGAAGAGAGAGAGAGATCGGAAGAAAACACTAAATTTTGAAGGGTTAGAAAAATATGTTAACTTTTAGTCTATATATAAGATTTCTATGAAATTTCAAAGGCAACTTTAACTTTTAAAAAGATGATTTGGAATAGAAAACATCCAAAGATAAATATTTGCTTCAATGTAACTTCAAATCATACCTCCAAAGATAAATTATTTGCTAACCTAATTGGTAATAGATTACGCAATCGAGTCGTCAAAAGATAAAAAATTGTTGTAAAGATTAGGTAAAGTTTAGCCACACATACATAGTTTAAAAAGAAATGATGGTTACCTAACTGAGTCACGTCGATGCGAAGATGAGATTTTTCTCTAATGCAGACGCTACAGAACTAGAGCAAAGTCAAACAAAGAATAATATTTTAATATTTTACATCTATTTGTATATTTATATGAGTAGCTAATTATATTATTTCTATAGAAATAATTTTTCATATGGAATTTATATCTATTCGTTTATTTTAAGGAGGGTATAATTGAAAATTATTTAATTATTTTTATTCCCACTTAGGGCTCGTTTGGTACGCGTGAATGAGTGGGAATGGAATTCAATTCCAACTCTTTTTTCCCGCGTACCAAACACGATGTACTTTTAGATGTTAGAATTAAAATTCCCACTTCTTATCAATTCCCACTTTATGTGGGAATTGTCATTCCCAACCATTTAACAAGGAATTGATATTCCCACTTAAGTGGGAATAAAAATAATCAAATGATTTCCATTTTTACCCTTCTTAAAAGATACAATTAGATATAAATTCCTATATGAAAATTATTTTTATAAAAAATATCTTATCTTAAGCTACTAGTACAAATATATAAATAAATATAAGCATGAATATAACATGCCCAAGTTCCAATTTACGAACATGGTTCCTAAGTAAATTTATATCACTGACCTTATCATAGTTCCAATATATTGTGATATTATTTTTTAATAAATTTCTGATATCGTTCCTAAGAAGTATATTATCGCCGACATGTAGCATTAGAAGTTAGAAAAGTGAAATTATAATTATTTATAATTAAAAATAATTTCTATAAAAATTATTTTTTAATTTGTAAGCCAAAAGTCCGAAATTGTTGCCGAGATGTTGTGACAAAATATAACTATTACATAAAAATTTATTTCTCTAAGGAAAAAAATCATTTCTGTAAAACTTATTTTACTAAAAAAATGAATTATTTAGTTATTTTTAAAATATTTTTAATATTTTTAAAATTCTGTGTTTTGGTAAGGGCATTATTAGAAAACTAAATTTTATTCTCACTTGTGAACAAATGATACCAAACGAGGGAATGAGAATAAGATTGTCATTCCTGTTTCACTCTCTAAACGCGCCCAAACATGTGAATGAGAATATGCATTCCATTCCCACATCTATTCCATTCCATTCCTACAATTTTTCCATTCTCATGACTCCATTCCCGCCTACCAAACGAGGCGTAAGAGGCAGGCCTTTTTAGGCTGATGTGGACATCATGTAGGAGGTGGGACCTAGTTGAGCTCCTAAACGTGGGAGCTCCTAAGGAATAAAAAAACAATTTGTTTACACAAAACCCCATTTTTAGCCGGCCGCTACACTAAAAGAGAGATTTTTTACACAAAAACCTAATTTTACACAAAAAACCCATGTGATGTGGCATTGAGAGCTCTTGAGAGCTCTCCAACAAACATTCCTAACTAGGAGTTTGCTGCACTTGCTCTTAGTCTCATTCATAATAATAAGGTATGGTAAGCGCCAGCCGCAAAGCGGGAGCAGAGATTAGTCCCATTCATAATAATAAGATATGGGGATACCCCATGGGAATTAAAAAAAAAAAAAGAATCTAAGATATGGGGATACCCCATGGGAATTAAAAAAAGAGAATCTATCTAGTTCCAGTGAATTTGGATGATATGCGAGATTTCATATAATATTATGGCATGGGTTTGTACTTTGTAGTAACATTTTTTTCCCCTCCATGTAACTTTGTTTAAACCTTGAGATCAATTTGAGGAACAGAAACAGAGAACTTGCCTCGGGTTCGTAATGAGCAGTTGGGCCCTTGATGGATTCCTGAACTAAATAAAGCCCACAAAGCTGATTAAAAAAGCAGTAGACGGACAAGTGTTTCGTACTCTTGTTTTGCTTTGTCCTTCTTTTGCCAAATTTGCAATTTCATTTGTTGGTAAACAAAAGATTAGTTTGAAAAGATAATTGGATTTATTATTAGAAACGTAACATTCGTCGCATATAACTAGGGTGTAACAATAGACGTTGAAATTTTGTACTAACCAAAAAAGCTAAAGAGTAATGCTTCATTGTCAAGTTTGTAGACCACTTTGTGGTCACGGTTAAATTAACAACCATTTAATTTGCAATAAAAACGAAGTTTGCGCAACAAAATATGCAAAAACCCAGCAACATTTGCAATCAATCAAACGTTGAATTTGGACTTGGAAATGTGTTTCCTACGATAAAGTTCGAGATATTCAACCGATTTATAGGCAACATTTTCTACACGCAAAAAAACTCGGTTGCATTTGCTACCGCAGCATATCGAAGAGCCCCAGATAAATGAGGTATTCAGGTGAGGTATCGCGGTTGGAACAGTTGGTGGAAAACCATTACAAACTCTGAAATAATGTGGATGTAGAATTTGAAGCTAAAATAACTCAAGACGCCAAGTACAGAAAATTTAGGAACAATCATCTATTTCAGATAAATAAGCCGGAACAGGAGAAGCATACACCGATGCGACAAGAGTTTACTACTTTACCTGCATATAATGAGAGGAGGCCCTCTTCTTCTTGAAACATGCTTCCAAGCAAAAATGTTCAAGCACTGAAGCCAATTTATGGGCTAATCCACTTTTACACCCCAAGGGAAGTCACTTGATTTCTCAAGAAATTAGTACAAAAACAGGTCACTTGTGCCTCAATATATACAACTGAGAATAGACAAGTCTTCTTTCATCAAATATTCACTGTTATAAAGAGGTTTTACAGCAGTAAACAATGGAACCGGTGCCAAATATTTCTTGCGATTAGGCATATTTCAGGCCTTATTCCCAGTGGAGGCATAGATTTGGATTGGATCGGTAATCCGAAATTAAAGAGAGATTTCTGCCTATAAGCTTCTCAAATATTATGTCGAAATAAAATAATTTGTATAGAGGAATCTCCTATGCTTTTTCTCTAGTGTGACAATGATCATAAGTTCACGCAACTC
>BQKN01030139.1:0-14400 GCA_022839385.1 Asparagus kiusianus
TGGGGTGTCTTGGTTTTGCCAAGACACCCCTCGGGTGTTTCGTCCTAGCCGGGACACCACCGGGTGTTTCGGTTCAGTCCGAGATTGTTCTGCCGTTGTCCCGCCGTTGACTTTTCGTCCGAACTCGGATTTGAGTGATTTCGGATGTGTTGGAATTCTGACAGCGAGCTCTGTAGATCCCATTGGTTGGATTATCAGTGTGGTGATCGCGGCACGGCGGGCGTTGGCCCAATTGCGGTGATCGTGGGGTTTTTCGGTCAATCCGTATCCCCGTGATTCTGACATTCGTTGGCTCACGTAGTCTGTCGGTTCACTTCAGGCGCTCACCGATGTCAATTAAACTCTTGTGAACGGGTAGTGACGTTCATCATCGCTCGTTAACACCGAGCTGTGAGTGGGGACCTATCGGCAATTTTCGATGCCTATAAGGATGACAGGTACTCCTCATACTTCTATTCATCGAACTCATATTCGACCTCCGTATCAATCAGGATCTTAATCAACGGTTGTGACACGACAACCTCGGCAGCGAGGCTGTTGGTTCCCACTATGGTCACCAGCGTGTTTTCGTTGAAAATTATTTTTATTGCTGAATCTATTGCACGTTATCGATTACAAATTCAAAGTAAAATTAGTCTTTTTATAAGACTTTCTTACACAATAAAAATAAGAAAAATACAACTCTCTAGTAACACATGCAGAGGATGTTTATCACCCGCTGCTTGCATGTGATCTTTGCTTGTGTTGATGCTTTTATCAGTGGACCATCGCGGATCAGATTCGGTTGACAAAATGAGAGTTCAATGCTCTTTCTTCACAAGGAAAATAATCGCTGAAGTAAATAATCTCAACAAAGTGAGACTGCTACTCTTCTCAAGATCAAAACAAAGCCTGCTCTTAAGGAATGATGAAATGGGCCTCAGATCTGTTAGACCCTAGAGGGGGTGATTAGGGTCTTATGCTAATATAATCCGATTTTATGCTAATTAAAACTAATTAATAAGTTATCCTAGCAAGTATAAAATACAACAAGATATATGAGCTAGGATAAGCAATATGAACTAAGGGATATATCCTAGCAATGAGATATTATAAGAGATATATGCAAGGATATACAAATCACACAATGGTAAGCAAACTAAACTAGATAGTAGATAATATAAACAATGAGCAATATACAAAGGCGATATAAGATATGACCATAAAAATAAGTGCGCCAATGCAATCACAAACAAACAATATGGTTATGGAGTTTGGTCTAACCACTTGACCTACGTCTCTGCTCCTCACCTCGAGGAGATCTCCACTATCACAATCGAGTTTTTTACGTTCACCCGAATAACGTTTACACTACACAATATGGTTTTGTGGTTTACCGAAAACTCTACAACTCACACACTCTTGCAATCCCACTCTACACTCTCTCAAGTGTTGAACTAGATGTGTCTCCCTCAAGTGATTGGTTACAACCTCTCCCTAGGTTCATCAACCGACACCACTCCTCTGGGGACGATCCCCGACTCTCGCCACACACTTCTCTTAGTGTACAAGTGTATTACAAAGTGATTCTCACAATAAGACACAATTACAATAATTGTTTGTTCTCTAATATGGATGAGAATGAAAGCTCACACTCAATTGTTACAACTCTCACCAACCCAAATATACTATGTATGTAAATACTAAAAGCTTAATGTGGGTGTGTGTAACAATGAGATTAATCAAATCTAAACTCTATATAAAACTAGCTTTAATAAATGATAATCAAAACAAATAGATATAAAGCTAGAGATAAAGTTTAGAAAACTTCTCAATAGATCAAGAGGTAGAGGGAGAATAGTTGAATGCTCAAACACCAATGGTTGATCTCCTCAAGCTCTTGTGAAATTGATTTCTTAAAAAAAACTCTCAACTTGCTTAAAAGCTTCTCAAAACAAACTTAAACAGAACCTTAAACCCTTGTTTAAACATTTCTTAAACTTGTTTAAAACTTATTGGATTTCCGCATGAAAGATGAGAGCAAGAGGGTATATATAGCCTCCCAAAATCTTAGCCAAAACCCCAAAGGAAAAGACCAAAAAACCCAAGATTCAGAAATCTGATTCTATACCAAAACTAGCCGTTGGAGTGAACGGCGGTCGACCTTAAAACTCTCGCGGTCGACTGCGAGCCACTTTCGAAGCTGAGAATTTTCTAGAGACTTTGGCGGTTGACCGTGGCGGTCGACTGTGGGAAAATTCGAGCTGACGGTCGACTGTGACAGTCGACCGTGAAAGTTTTCGCTTGACTCCACAGGTAAAAACTCAGGTATGGTTGACCGTGACGGTCGACCGCAAACTGAAACATGAACAGAATAGTTTGAAAGTTGATTTTCTGATTTTAAAACCCTATTTAAAAATATCAAATAAATTCAAAAAAATATAAAACTTTGAAAATGATTGTAGACATGATAATACACATGCTACAAAAACTAGTTTTTAAAAAGGACTTCCCAAATGTAAAATATCATTATTTTGCAAGAAGGTCCAAAACATAGAAATGTAAACATATGAATTTTGACATTTTGCCTAAATCATATTTTGAAACTTTACAAAATGATTTTATAGACTTGAAGAAAGATGTAAACTACTGTTATGAAGTCTATAAACAATGAATGTAGTATTTTATCAAAATACACATATAATGCACTAAAACATGATTTCATTGAACTAAATAAAATTGATATTGATAAAATCATATATATGCATATAAGTATGAAACAAAAATATGTTTTCTAATTATATTAAATTGTTTTATATTAAAACTTGAAAACTATCAAACCAAAACATATATGTATATATGTTACTATATATATATATATACAAAACCAAAACGTGTATGTGTGTATATGATTGAGCTTAAAGTACTAACACACATAATATAAACTCCTAAACTAAATTACCCAAGCTTGATGACGGTCTTCAATGAGCTCAACTTGGTACACTTGCGGATGAAGCTTGAACTTGGATCTTCAACTTGAATTTGCATAGCTTCAACCACTATTCCACCAACCTCCATTTGATATGATCGTTATGGCGCAATCCATCCATCCTCCAACTTGTTGTTTGTCTACAATAAATAGAAATACACAAACACTAGACGAATAACATTAGAAGTAAATTGTTTGTTAAACATCATCAAAACAAGAAGGCCAACAATCTCCCCATTTTTGATGATAACAAATAATTTACAAAAAAGATATATGCATGAAAGGGGAAATGAATATATAAAGTATAATATATCATGCATATAAACAAGAAAAAATATACTCACAATATTTCTCCCCATTTGACAACATCAAAAAGTGGAAATCATATAAATGAAAGAGAGCGAAAGCTCCCCCTATCAATATGCATGGGTGAGTATAAGAATATAGGGATTGCTCCCTCCATCAAGATGCCTCATGAATGTATGAAATGAACGCTAAGGTGTTCATATGTGAGAAAGCATAGATTAAAAACATGCTAAACATAACTCACATACAAAAAGGATAATGAGAGCACATATAAATATGTTAATATGAAAGAAATGTCTCATTACACAATTTTAAAAACATAGTGTATAAAAATAGATTTATGAAATCAAAAGATTGAACATGAGAATTATGCAAAAAGTTTTCAAATGAAAAAAAATTAATTAATGAAATCATAAATCAAGATTTAAGTCCAAAAACAATGTTTGATAAAAAAAGAAAATTTTCTTTGTAAAACTTGATCAAACCACATAAAGAATACATTATAAAGCATATTTGAAATTTAAATCATCTATTTGTGCTTATATAATGAATTCAAAAGAACAAATCAAAGCAAAATTTTCATAGTTCAAAAGTAACATACAAGAATTATGAACTATGGATTTTAAAAAAAAAATCATTTTTAAGAGTATAAAACCAAACCATCATTGATTTTCAAAAATTAAGAGAGGTAACTATATCTAGCTCTTGAGCTAGTAACAACCCATATAAAAATTATTAGTACCCGGTAAATAAGATTTGGGAATAAACACCCAATAAATCCGGGGGGTATATAACTACAAACCTCTCATTAAAACAAAACCAATAATTATGAAAACAAAAGAATTTGATCAATACAGAAAAAATTGTTTTCATGTTCAAAAGTTTAAAGTATAGTTTTTCAAAACCAAGAAAAAATAAAAAATAAAAACACTAAAATTATTGGTTTAAATTCAAATTTGTTTTGGTACCCAAGTATTCTTGGTACCAAAAGGTTTAGGGACATGACTCCTATCATTTAAGCTCAAAGCCCTAGGGTTATGAATCCATTTGGGCGTATTTAGTACACGGGTCTGGTCATAGCAATAATTATGTAAATGACCCATTCGATTACAATAAGTGCAATGAAGAGGATGCATTTAGTTATGTTGACCATGTGGATGTGCACGAGGAACATTTGCAAATAAAGATGGTCTTTTAAGATTATTTTGCAAATGAGAAACATTTTGAAATAATGTTGGTCTACTTGAAATATTTTGCGATTTAGAAACTATTCACAAATCAAAACAAAACTTAGCTAAGTGACCAATTCTACCACAAAAATCACAATGATACACATTAGCATGCTTATGATGAACAATGGTTGCATGTGTGTGTACATGTGATGAAGAAGAAGCCTTATGAGATTCACATAGAGTATTAGCAATCTTAGATTTGTGTGCATCATAGCAAAATTTAGCAAGGTGGTCTTTACGACCGCAAATAGAGCATTTGTAAACTTTGCTATACAAGTGTGCATAGTGTGTATTTGATTTAGAAGTGTCAACACGGGACTTTGCACACAAGTCCATAAGTTTCTTATGGTTAATAATGCATGAATTAAGAGTTGAATCTAAAGAGGTAATATGATTTTTAACATCATTCAACTCATCATTATGCATACAAGCATTGGAAATAGAAGTAGATGAAACATGATCATTTCTAAAAGAATTAAACTCTTTTCTAATAATTCCTACTTCTATCATGGCATCATTATTAGTATGAGTTAAGCTAGCAATAGATGAAGACATATTATTATTTTCCAAACTTAATAACTCATTGTTTTCTTTCAAAATAGCATTCTCTTTAACAACAATATCAAGTTTGGAAGCTAGCGACTCATGATCGGATTTTAAACTAATATGCTTGTTTTTAAGATCAATAAAATTATTTTGTAATTTAGTATAGCCATGAGATAATCTTTCATATGCACAAGCGAGTTCATCAATAGATAAATCATTATCGGAATCGGAATCGCTTACTACACAAGAGTTATCCTCTTGTGGCCGTGTACATGATGCTCCACAAGAACTTGAAGAAGAATCCTCCAAAGCTTGTCGGATTGCCTCCAAGTCCCCTTGATGTGCTTTAATGAATTTCTAAAGTTTATAAGCACTATCAAAATGAACGAATTTGTTAGAAAAGGATGAGCCAAAAGCATTAAGCAAAAATTCTAACAAAAACTTGTTCATTGTAAACATTTTCTTATCATGATTAGTCCACTTGGATTTTTCTAAAGTGGACACAATATAAACACAATCAATAACTTCCCATAAGTCGATATTTCTAGATTCAACAAATAGTTTAAATCTAGAAGCCCATTATGCATAGGGAAAATTAATAAATTTAGGAGCAACATTTGATTCATAGCCTAAACGAAATATATTTATATTCATGATATATATTTGAATATATGCAAGCAAGACAAATAAAATCATAACTAGATTAGCACAAAAAATGATAACTTGGATCTTTACTCAATGCGATTAGTCCTTAAATCAAAGAGCACCAAGCTCTGATACCAATTGTTAGACCCTAGAAGGGGGTGATTAGGGTCTTATGCTAATCTAATCCGATTTTATGCCAATCAAAACTAATTAACAAGTTATCCTAGCAAGTATGAAATACAACAAGATATATGAGCTAGGATAAGCAATATGAACTAAGAGATATATCCTAGCAATGAGATATGCTAAGAGATATATGCAATGATATACAAATCACACAAGGGTAAGCAAACTAAACTAGATAGTGAACAATATAAATAATGAGCAATATATAAAGACGATATAAGATATGACCATAAAAATAAGTGCGCTAATACAATCACAAACAAATGATATGATTACGGAGTTCGGTCTAACCACTTGACCTACGTCTCCACTCCTCACCTCGAGAAGATCTCCACTATCACAACCGGGTTTTCTACGTTCACCCGAATAACATTTACACCACACAATACGGTTTTCTAGTTTACTAACAACTCTACAACTCGCACACTCTTGCAATCCCACTCTACACCTTCTCAAGTGTTGAACTAGAAATAGAGTTTAGAAAACTTCTCAATAGATCAAGAGGTAGAGGGAGAATAGTTGAATTCTCAAACACCAATGGTTGATCTCCTCAAGCTCTTGTGAAATTGATTTCTTAAAACAAACTCTCAAATTGCTTAAAAGCTTCTCAAAACAAACTTAAACAGAACCTTAAACCCTTGTTTAAACCTTTCTTAAACTTGTTTTTCTTAAACTTGTTTAAAACTTCTTGGATTTCCGCATGAAAGATGAGAGCAAGGGGGTATATATAGCCTCCCAAAATCTTAGCCAAAACCCCAAAGGAAAAGACCAAAAATCCTAAGAATTAGAAATCCGATTCTGTACCAAAACTAGCCGTTTGAGTGAACGGCGAACGGCGGTCGACCTTGAAAATCTCACGGTCGACCGTGAGCCACTTTCGAAGCTGAGAATTTTCTAGAGACTTTGGCGGTCGACCGTGGTGGTCGACCATTGGAAAATTTGAGCTGAGGGTCAACCGTGGCGGTCGACCACGAAAGTTTTGTTTGACTCTGTAGGTAAAAACTCAGGTGCGGTCGACCGTGGCGGTCGACCGCAAACTGATACATGAACAGAAAAGTTTGAAAGTTGATTTTCTGATTTTAAAACCTTGTTTAAAAATAGTAAATAAATTTAGAAAAATATAAAACTTTGGGAAATGATTGTAGACATGATAATACACATGCTACAAAAACTAGTTTTCAAAAACGAGTTCCCAAATGTAAAATATCATCATTTTGCAAGGAGGTCCAAAACATAGAAATGTAAACATATGAATTTTGACATTTTGCCTAAACCATATTTTAAAACTTTATAAAATGATTTTATAGACTTGAAAAAAGATGTAAACTATTGTTATGAAGTCTATAAACAATGAATATAGTATTTTATCAAAATACACATATAATGCACTAAAACATGATTTCATTGAACTAATATTGATGAAATCATATATATGCATATAAGTATGACACAAAAATATGTTTTGTAATTATATTAAATTGTTTCATGTTAAAACTTAAAAACTATCAAACCAAAACATATATGTATATATATAACTATATATATACAAAACCAAAACGTGTATGTGTGTATATGATTGAGCTTAAAGTACTAACACACATAATATATAAACCCCTAAACTAAATTACCCAAGCTTGATGAAGGTCTTCAATAAGCTCAACTTGGTACACTTGCGGATGAAGCTTGAGCTTGGATCTTCAACTTGAATTTGCATAGCTTCAACCACTATTCCACCAACCTCCATTTGATATGATCGTTATGGCGCAATCCATCCAGCCTCCAACTTGTTGTTTGTCTACAATAAATAAAAATACACAAACACTCGACAAAAAATAATAGAAGTAAATTGTTTGTTAAATATTATCAAAACAAGAAGGCTAACAAGATCCTTCAAATAGCTCCCTCTTTATACTAGAGTACGCCAAGATCTCGCTAGCTTGTCTGAAATTCGTGGATCACTCTTCACATGGACAACACCTCGCCTTAATTTTATATCCCTCATATATAGGGTCCTAGGCTTGTATTTATATGCTTCGGATATTGTGTTTTTGGATAGGAACAAGTAATTTGGCCTTATCTTTGGTTAATAACCAGTTAAACACATTTAGGAATGATATCAAAGTAGTTGGGGAGGTTCTGGAATGAAAGAATCCTGAGGATATCATCGAAAACATGTTTTGGTTGTTTCTGGGCGTTAGCCACCCTAAGGTGGCTCCGCACTGTGCGAGCCACCCTAGGGTGGCTCGCCTTTGGCCGAGCCACCTAGCTTTGGCCGTTTTGATATGACTCGGGTGTCAGGAGCTTCTCTGGACTTTTCGGTTTGGTCTTGTTCCATCTTTTTGTGTATTTCATTGTTCCGTTGACTCATATGCTTCACCAACTCACTTCGTGCGCTCGTTAACTTTTTTGTGGCCTCGGATGATCTCGTTTGACTCATATGATGATGTTTATCATCTTCACTTTGTCTTGAACTATGTACGGGAACCCATATGCAATTTTTAATGCTTACAAGAATGTCAAAGTGTATTTCCATATACTATTTAGACACTATGTGGGTTATGTTTAAATATGAGCAATATGATGAGACTGCAACCGAGAGAGTTGTGATATTTTAGGTTCCTCGGGGAGGATCACTTGCACAAAGACAAAATAGATCAAGATTTGTATTCATACGAGATTAATGAGACTATCATTGATCCAATAATGGAGAAGGAATTGGTTTCTTATCTAGCTAGGGACAATAGGAGCAACATACTTTTAGATGATTTGGAGCTATCTACAGATTCTCAATAGTCTCGGAGATCTTTGCATGGACTGATACCTAGATGATATTTTGAGATCAACAAGGAAGTGCTCATGATCGCACTGCATATTATTGTAGAGCCTAAGTCATTGTTGGACACTATTTCTAGGTCTATAATGAAAGAGTTGAAAGTAGCAATAGATGGGGAGCTTTAGTTCATGAGGAAGAGCCAAGTTTGGGACATGTTAAATCTTCCAACTAAATGTAAGACCACTTAAAATAAATATATTTTCAAGGTCAAGGAGGATAGGACATTCAAGCAATGCAGGACACACTTGATAGATAAAGGGTGCACCCAAGTAGTAAGATGGACAACTGAAAAAGATATTTTCTCCAATAACGAGAATCGGCTCTATTCACATGATATTGACTCTTGCAGCACAAACGGATCTTAAACTAGTTTAGATGGACATGTAGCCAGCTTTTATGTATGAAGATTTGGAAGAAGTGATCTATGTGGATCAATCTATGTTTCATAGCTAAGAGATTCGACTATAAGGTGAACAAGTTAAAGAATCCTATGATGGCTTGAAATAATTTTCAAATGTACAATGTTTTTTATCCTATTAGATCGTGCTGGGTCACATAAGTTTCTAGATGATCGATCAGGACAATTAGGTTCACCAACACTAATAAGCTGATAATAGTTTGAGATCTATCATCATATATTAATGACGAACTGTTGACTAGGAACTACATGGAGATTATCGGGAATCCAATTGCTAAGAGTCATACTAGTATATAGCAATTTCCTAACATGAAAGCATAAAAGTAGCTAATACTAAGAATCATATGCAAAGAGTGTAGTTGATAGTCATGCATGCGTACAATGATTTGCACATCTTTTGTCATAGGATTGATGAGTAGGCATTGGTCCAATTCTAGTATGACTCACTAGGGTGACTCAAGAGGATTCTTAGGTACTTAATTATAATTTCGCTTTGTGTATTATGCTATGACATAATGGACTTTCGCCTATATGGATATTCAAATATTGATTGGCTTGATAATCTAGATAGGCCAGCGTCAATGTCTGGTTATGTTCTCTTACTAAATGATGGGGCCATGTCTTGGAGGACTAAGAAATAGTAGTGTATAGCTCTTTTTCACCTAGAGTGAAATATGTGGTGATGTACAAAGTAGTATCGGATGTAGTCTATTTATATAGATTCTTAGAGAATTTAACTATAGCGCAACATGTAAAGGATGACGTGATTCACTATTGTGATAGCATGTTGACTAGTGGTTATATGATAGGCCTAAATTAGTTTAGAAAATCAAATAAAATCCATATTATATACCATTTCATTAAGAACTAAGGGAAGAAGGAGGTTGTGCTAAGTGTATCCCTAAGAGTCAATTGATCAGGGACTTGATGCTAAAATGAAGTGCTGACAAGCAGGTGGTACAGCACACTTGAACATTATGGGTTATGTCTTTTATGTTTCTTGAGACCTCATACACTTTGGATATTACGGATGATGACTTTATGAGATATTATGTTAATTTTTTTATATGCATATCTGGGATTGCTTATATCTTATTATTGCTTGATTAATTTGGCATGAAGTATGTTAGTACATGATGTGTATAAGATACACAAAGGGTACTGGGTGCATCATTAAAAAGTTACATCAGCAGGTAGAAGTTTGTATCACATAAGAGATTCCCTTCAGAGCTGCGGCAGTTGCCGAAGCTCAGATGAGTGTCAGATGACATGTGGCTTAGAGTAATGACTATATTATCTTGTTATTGGGTAGTACGATAATGAAAGCACTCTATTAGTCACCCTGACCTGGTCAGGATGAGTTTCGCGTACAGTTATATATTGAAGTGACCAAAGTGAAAACCCCACGTCCACTTTGCCTATTTACTATCAACCAAACTAGGGGCTAACTTGGAACACGAGGCATATGCTTGTTAGGAGATCCCATGCATTAGCGATATAGCCAGTACAAGGTAATGAAAAGTTTAGAGATTCGTCAAGATGATCAACCTATTTAGGAGTTCTATACTCTTCTTTCTAACTATCGAGAAGAACTCAAGCTATTGAAGATGACTGTTCCTATGTCGTTACCTAATTTTTCTTGAGCTTTTGAAACTCAGTGTGATTATTAGCTTCTATATCTTTTTACAAGGCAATTGCTTCCTGAGTGTGAGTCTTTGAGAGATCATATACTTCATAGATCTCTATTTTTGTGAATTAAAAATGTTGGTGTGAAGTTTACTTTTGACGAGACGCGTCTTTGTCTTCTGGACATTACTTCCTCTCTTGTTGTTACGGTACTTGTACAATTTTGAGTTCAAAACTCAAACCAAGGACATTATCAGAAGGATCATGGTCAGTTGCATACTTAGGGACCTTAGTAGGGTCCTTCTAGACTATGCCACGACTTCAAGCATGAGGGTCTCTAGCTTGAGGGTTTCTGGATGCGAGATTGCCCAGCTTCACCTCTGGGTCCATGTCTCAATTGTAAGCTTCGAGGACATAGGCTATGAAATTGTCTTAATAAGGCTTCATATCAAACTTAGAATATAGCTGCCTCTCGGAGGATTGCTGCCTCCTAGAGTACCTTTGCTTTCAACTCTCTTTCTAATGTTTAGATATCAGCCATTGCCAGTCTAATTACATAGAATCTTAGGATAACCGAGACTCCTTCCACTTCTGACGTTGTTGCTCTTGTTGCTGCTTCAAGTAACTCAACTCTTAAGATATTTGATTCAGGTGCCTCACAACATATAAGCCTTCACTATTCTATCATTGAAAATTGCATTACTATTACATATTCAATCATATACGTTGCTAGCAATGCACCTCTTGTAGTAACATAGTGTGGTGATATTATCTCATCCTCTCTTACCTTATTCTCTATTTTATATGTCCCGAAGCTCACTATGAATCTCATTATTATTAGTTGGTATGATGATTGTGGTTGCATAATCTCATTTTCTTTAAAATCATGTGTTGTGCAGGATTTTTGCAACAAATAGCTGATTAGAATAGGTCATATTGTGGATGGATTGCATCAGTTGGACCAGCTTCACATCCCTCTCTCAATTATCAAACCGAGTTACTCTCCCTCTGCTGTTTGGGATCATCAATTAGGACCCTCTTAATACCTTGTATAAAAATTATGGTTGATCTAGGAGTTTTAGAATCATTTTCATTTCCTGGTCAAAATAAGTGTATTATTCGTCGCACTGTGAAACAATCTATTTTACCTTTGTCACTCACAACAGTAGTTCTATTAAACCATTTGACTTAGTACACTCTAATATTTGGGGTCTTGCACCATCTACGTCCATGTCTAGTTATATATATTATATAAGCTTTATTGATAATTTTTCTAAATACACTTGTGCTAATCTCTTGAAATCATGTGTATATATAATTCTTTTATATCTCCAAATATTTTTACCAATATGATTTAACTTAATTTAACAGAAGAATTAAAGTCCTTTGATCTAATAATGCATGTTAATATGTTTCATCATCTATGAAAATCATATCAAGTCACATGGAACTATTGTTCAACAGTCTTTCCCTCACATACAAAACAAAATGGTGCGCTTGAGCACACACATCATCATATTCTTGAAACAACACATGCTCTCATGCTCGCTACATGTGTTTCTCGATACTTTTAGGCTGAAGTCTTTCTTACTACTATTTTTTTAATTAATATTTCACTATCATCCTTATTTATAGACACATTTTCATATTCTCATCTTCAAAAAACATGGTTTAATTATTCCATGCTTAGAGTGTTTGGATGTGTTTATTTTTTCCTTCTTCCTTAGAATGAACATGGTAGGTTGGCACCCCCCTCAGCTTGATGCATAATGTTAGGATAGTCTATTTTACAAAATGTATGAATGTTATGATCCTAATAATAGAAGAATTTGAATCTCTCATCATGTCACCTTCTTTGAAAAATTGTGCTACTACTCATCAAACGATGAGTTGGATCTATCATTTCTCAAAACACCTACATCAACATTGACTTCGACTTTACCTATACCATCGTGCACTCCTGTTATGTCCTCATCTCCGTAGTTAACCTCACCTCTTCATGAAGGGAATCTAACCAATACTATGTAGAAGACTAATTCGGCTCCCGATTCGTCGACCATTGCATTACCATGCACCCTTCCCATTTCCTCCAACCCAACCACCCTCACCATCAATGCTACAATCACCACCCTCACCCTCACCATTCTTCATGTTATCACTTTCCAGTCTGCTTTCACCTAATGGATGTGAAATTGTTTATCGATATTCTAGTATAGTGATAACTTTGTAGGATAATGTCGACCAAGCCACACCAGCAGAGAGCCTGTGAGATTTATACGCACTACCACATATTTGCTCTAACGCAACGGTCCAAAACCGTTGCGCTAGCCATGGAACCGTCGCCCTTGAGCAAGTGCAACGGTTCTCAAACCGCCTCATATGCTGCCGTTGCCCTACCTCTACCGCAACGGTTTTGAACTCTATTGCGACGGTTTTTTGAACCGTTGCCCCCGCATCTAACGCAACGGTTTTAAAAGGAAAGCGGTTTTTAAGTCATTGCAACGGTTTTGATTGAGCTATTGAGACGGTTTTTTAGCTATTGCAGCGGTTTTGATTGAGCTATTGCGACGGTTTTCAAGCTACTGCAGCGGTTTTTTTAGCTATTACAATAGTTTTAAAAGACCTAACGCAACGGTTTGGAGTGACCTATCGCAACAGTTTTGATCGAGCTATTGCAGCGTTTTTGATTGAGCTATTGCAACGGCTCCGATTGAGTTGTTCTTGGTTCTCTATGTCAAAATCATATAGTATTCAATTACCTGGACAATCTTTTTAAGAACATGGCCAAGTCAAATTTTAATACACAATATAAAAGTAAAAATGTTGAGCATAATCAACCATAATGATAAGTAACAACATACATCAGTATAGTATAAAAACTACAAAGTATTAAATCCACAATACCAACATTTCAACTCAAAAAATATCATACCGAACTAACATTCAAACAATGTACATCAACATTTGATTACAAAACATGAAACTTCTCGGTCAAAGACTTTATGTTCTCTATTTGTTTCCAAAAACTTGTTCCCTAATGTCAAATACTCACTAGGAACCTGTCAGTATCAATCTCAATCTTGGCTTTCATCATTTTTGAACCTGTGTAAATTTCCATAAATCAGCATAATTTTTGTAATGATGATAATAAAATTGGGGGAAAAAAGTGCAATTATTCAAAATAAATAGCTTAACATAAAGGAAATAACTCACCTGCATCAAAACCTTCCATTTGAGTAAAATAGATGGCTACAGTTTCTTCATAGTCCAAACCATGATCCTCAGATTCACAATTTACTGCAAAGATAATTTTCAATTTGATCAATATTCAGTTCAAAGCATACACATGTGCACATGTCATTAAATGAATGTATTAAAAGCAAGAGCTAGCTAAAACGGTTATGAATTTAAACCAAGGAGATTCCAACCAAAGTTTATTAAAACTTCCGTGTGAGGATTAATTTCTACAGTTCAAATACAAACTCACCTCAAACCTCTCATACTTCGACTCAATCTTCTCCCGTACTCAAAACTCAAACAGCACCAAATGGATTCAACCAGGTTCAATCTGGGTCTATCAGCGATCCTGGTCACAATGTTGTTTGCAACCGCGTCAGCTCAATCAAGCAGCTGCACTTCC
>BQKN01030146.1:0-13101 GCA_022839385.1 Asparagus kiusianus
AGAGCCATTACTGATGAGATATGGAATGAAATTTTTCCTCCTTCTATGGGAAGCAATGTTGTGAAAGAATTTGGTATTGTTGTCTCCCTCTCTTAACCACTGAATGCTAGACCTTTGCCTCCATTTTATTTCTTCAGCATTTGCAAGCGCAAGGAGTTGGTCTTTCAAAGAGCTCATAGTCTGAATTTCCAAAGGGGATAGAGCTCTAGATTCTTCACTCAAATTGAGAGAGTCAAGCTGATCCGAAAGAGAAGCAAAAAGGAGCTGATGAGATCTAAGGCATTGTTTTTTCCACCACTTCATCCTACGCTTGATAAGTTTAATCTTGAAAGGAAAGGAGAGAGGGGTGGAGCCATGAGGAGAGAAGGAACCCCAGGAAGCTTGAATGAAGGGTTTGAAAGAAGGGATAGAAAGCCAGAATTTCTCAAATCTGAACATAGGAGAGGGTTGAGGAGAATTTGTCTCTAGAATGATAGGGTAATGATCAGAGCACGGAGCTAGGTAGACATACTGGACAAGAAGAGGGAAATTTGATTTGAAGTCTGAAGACACTAAGAAACGGCCCAACCTTGCCAACACAGGAGGGGATCTGCAATTAGACCATGTAAATTTTCTACTACTGAGGGGCAAATCAGAGAGGTGAAGAGAAGCAATAAGGTTTTTGAAGATCTCTATATCCTTGATGGAACCTGAACGACCACTTCTTTCTGACACTGAGATGATCTCTCCAACGTCACTCAACAAAGACGAGAGAAACTCAGAATCCCATAGGTAAATTGGGAGGCCGAGGATTTCTACCCAGACATAAACAAACTTTGGCAAGGCTTTCAGACCTGATAGTTCCGACCAGGGGAAGAAAGAACCACCGAAAGAGCCTATGCTGAAGAAGTATTTGGAACAGGCATAGTCCATAGTTTTAGCGTCTGAGAACTGAATGAAGTAGGAGGAAGGGGAGGACTTTCTGACAACTGTTTTCCACTCATCTACTTTAAGATATTACTCAAGTTTTTTTTCTATGAGCTCCTCAAAGGATGGATTGTCGATCAAATTATAGTTCTGAAACAAGGTTACGAGAACCATTCAACTCTTATTAAAAAAATAAGGATTACGAACATTAATGTTAACATCTAACTTCCATATCTTCTTTGCGAACACAATAAAACATAATCCAACATTAGTAGCATATCAAGGAATGTAAAACAAGCTAAGATTATACTAATATCCTTTTCCACCTCTAACAATGCATAATTTAAATGTGAAATGGTAAAACTATTTGAATTTACTTCTATCAAACATCTTGTTGTGCGCTGAGCGAAAGCCAAACAACCAAACATGCTTCGAGAACCAAATACCAAACGCCGAGAGAAAGAAGGACAAACAATCCAAGATAACAAAGTTTAACGTGGTTCGGCAAGTTTCCTACGTCCACGGGGCAAGAAGGGGATAGAGTTTTTTTACTAATAGAGAAGAAGAGTACAAACTGAGATTACAAATCACTCAAACTTACTAATTAATCTCACCAATAAATCTCTAATTCTCTCCAAACAAAACTTTAACCAATAGCTCAGAAAATACCTCTTTTTGTGCTCTAAATATCCCCAATTTTTTTCTCAAATCTCTCTTCCAATTGTTCCATATATATAAAAATCCTAAAATCATAAACATACTAGGAATTCTAAAATAAAAAATAAAACAAATTAGAAATCCTAATAACCTATTACCAAAATAGATTAGGAATCCTAGTAACCTCATGTTACCAAAATAGATTAGGAATCCTAATAATCTCATGTTACCAAAATAGATTAGGAATATGCTATACAACAATTCTCCACCTCAACGAAGTTTTCCCAAAACTGAGCCGACACTAATACCAACCAAACGTCTCACTTGTTGCGTCCAGTACGAAGTGGAACAAATCCACGACAATGGACTCAATCCACAACAAGTCGAGAACCCAAACGAGAATGCGAACAAACTCCAAATGTCAGTATCAACCCACCAAACCGGCTGCATCATAAATGACTGCCTATGTATCTTCTTGCCCAAGGAATCAAGCCTTTACGTAGTTCACCTAAAGAGTCTCCAAATACCCTCAATTAAATAGAAAAGTTTACAACTCTTCACTAATATCACCAACGGATCTGCAATTGATAGCGCTCTCAATGGTCCCAAACTGAAACAAATCAAACCTCCACCTGAGATGAACCAATGGCCGTATCCAAAACATGTCCACTAGCTACACTCGAATCCAAAACCAACTCATCATCTGTATCCAAATCGAAATGATCTCCAAACTATGTTACCTCAGCTAGAATCCAAAACGATGCAATATGATCTGGAGTATGTGGAGTAATCTCCACCCAATATAAAGTAGCATCACCCTCCATCTGCTACGATATCCCAATGATCTGATCAACACTCTCCACCTGTCGAGAGTCAAATGTGACATACCTGCTCAGAACAAAATCAGAAGCTCCTAACTGATAATCAAACGAACCTCTGAATCCAAAACGTGCAATCGGATCAAATCTTACATCCTCGATGTGACCAAATGTTGGGCAACTAAATATCCGACGCAACCCAAAATCTGAAGCAGCTCCACCAGATCCAAAATCTCCACATGCAGCAGTCGATTGTTAGACCCTAGAGGGGGGGTGATTAGGGTCTTATGCTAATCTAATCCGATTTTATGCTAATTAAAACTAATTAACAAATTATCCTAGCAAGTATGAAATACAATATGAAATATGAGCTAGGATAAGTAATATGAACAATGAGATATATCCTATATGATAAAAATATATGCAAGGATATATAAACTAACACAAATGTGATATCATCAAACTACAAATGCGATAGGGTAAAATATACAAGAGTAATAGGCAATTGGCGATATAAGATAAATGCATAAGCAAATGCGCTAATGATAAACTCAAACACACTAAAATGATCGGAGTTCGGACCTTCCGTCCTACTTCTCCGCTCCCCACTCCCCGGGAGAAATCCACTATCACAACCGGGTTTTTTACGTTCACCCGAATAATGTTTACACCTCACACTCGGTTTTCTAGCTCATCGAAAATTTTACAATCAACACTCTTGCAATCACACTCTACACCCTCTCAAGTGTTGGACCCCAGACGTGTCTCCCTCAAGTGCTCAGATACAACCTCTCCCTAGGTTCGTCAACCGATGCCACACCTCTTGGGACGACCCCGACTCTCACCACACACTCCTCTAGCAGTACAAGTGTATTATAAAGTGATCCTCTCACTAAAGCATAATTACAAAAATTGTTTGTTCTCTAATATGGATGAGAACACAATGAAAGCTCACACTCAAATGTTACAACTCTCGCTAACCCAAATATACTATGTATAAAAAATACGATAAGCTCAAGTGGGTGTGTAAACAATGAGTGAAATAAAATCTAACTCAAATAACAAACTAGCAATAATAAGAATATGAAAATCAATAATAAAATTGCTAGAGAAAAGAGTTAGAAAAACTTCTCTATAAACACAAAGGAGAGGATGAATAAGATTGAGAATGAATCCCTCAATTTGCAACGTAAACTTCCTCTTTTATAAACAAAAATTCTAAACTTAAAACAAAGACAAAAAAAGCTTAAACCCTTGTTAAACTCTTGTTTAAAAACTTCTTGGTTGTCTAAAATAGTTATGATAAAGGGTATATATAGGGTAGAAGAAAACAACCAAAAAAAATCTTAAAAACCCACTAAAAAACAAAAAAAACAGAAGTAACCGTTACTGTGCAATGGCCGACTGCTACAGTAACAGCGGTCGACCATACTGTAGCGTGGTCGACCGCACTGTTCACGAACAGTTTTTGATTTTGGCAGATTCTGGAAATTTACGTATCTGACTTTATAAAATCAATTAAAAATATTAAATCAACTCCAAAAATCATGAAATTTTGAGGGGAGGTTCGAGACATGTAGCTAAACATGTTAGAGGAAGAATTTTTGAAATATCACTTTACCGTTGAGAGTAATAAATGTTTGAACACAGATATACAGTTTCTGAAAAACGTGCTGAAAATACGGTTTTGTAAATTCAATTGAAAATAACAAAACAACTCCAAAATTAGTAAAACTTGGCAAAATGTTTGTATATATAATGATAAACATGTAAACAAAGAAATTTTTCAAATCACATTTCCTAATTATAAAAACGCATCTGTTTTGCAAAAACATGCACGAACATGTGCACGAACATGAGCTTATTAAAAACTTGATTTTGTAAATTCAAATAAATATAACAAATTAATTCCAAAATTAATAAAACTTTGGAAAACATTTAAAAACATTAAATTAAACATGTTAGAAAAAGAATTTCTCAAATTGAGTTTCCCATTTGTGAAAACCCATGTATTTTGTAAGTGTGTCCAAAACATGAAAATGTGATATACATGAAATTTGATGTTTTGACATAAACAATGTTTTGAAACCCTATGAAATGATTTTATAGACTTAATAAAATATGTATACAATGATTATTAAGTCCATAAACCAAAACTTGTGTATATATATAACTATATATATAAAAAATAAATATGTGTGTATATATGATTGAGCTTAAAGTACTAACACACATAATATAAAACCTAAACTAATTATACCCAAGCTTGATTGATCTTTGGTGTAGCTCAACTTGGTACACTTATGGATGAAGCTAAAACTTGAATCTTTAACTTTGAATTGCGTAGGCTTCAACCACTATTCCGCTAACATCCATTTTATATGATCGTGAATGCGCAATTCCATCCATCCTCCAACATATTGTTTGCCTAGAATAAATGTAAAACACAAACACTAGACAAACAATATTAGATGTAAATTATTTGTTAAACATCATCAAAACAAGAAGGCTAATATTGGCAACCTATGACCAAGATAGCTCCAAAACCAAAACCAATGCTCGACAACCAACACCGATCCCCCTCCAGTAAGGAACAACCTATCAAAACCGTCATCTCATCTCATCGCCCCAATGTCTTCACATCAATGAAGTGTCTCAAACTGGCATGAGCTCGGCACAAATATAAGAAAGAACCCCTACCAAAGCTAGAACGACGGGTTACCTTTCTGCCAATACACTTCTTACAATTGTTATTGATTTCTAGGACTTCATACCAACGGGACCTGGTTGCAACCCACTAATGCCTAGAACAATCCCCAACTACTAAAACCAAATACCGATTACCTCCTGATGATGTCTCCTTGGAAGGCCCCCAAATGCCTGACTAAACACCACCTAAAAGACCCCTCGATCGATGGATAGAAGTGCCAAAATCCACCTCGGTCTTCTTGCTCATACTAATGTGCTCAAAAAACTTCAATCTGTACGTCAAAGCACTCCTCAAAAAACCATGCACGGCATAACTAATCAAATAACCCAGCCTCAATAAATACCACAGTCTACCCAAATCCAAAGAAGTTTTTAGCTCTCTATCAAACACCGTGCTCCCAATCAAATAATACAAACTATTCCTCCTGACACCCTTCATCACAATCATGGACCCCAATGTGACCTTCAAACATGAATCAACAAAGGTCACCCTATAGCCTGTTGCCTCCAAAACTCCAAGTGAAATGATGTTCTTCTTCAACTTAGGAACGAACCTCACTCCAACTAACTCCCGAATCACTCCGTCACTCATCCTAATCCGAACGGTACCGATACCACCAATAGAACATTCATGATCATTACCCATGAGCACGACCTCCCCTCTTTCTAACTCCTGAAAGCTAGACAACCAATCCGTCCTAGGGCAAATATGGTAAGAAACACATAAATCCAACATCCACTTTGTAGAGTAAGCAACACAAACTGACGGTAGTGTAGATAATGAGTAGCCCAAAGAATCCGAACCTGAATTATTACCACTAGCCTTAACAACATTCACCTCTGAAGCTTGAATAGCTTTCCTCTTATTCTTCCCGGCTCGATCAACTAACTTTGGGCATTCGGCTTTCCAATATTCATCCTCTTTATAAAAGACACACTGATTCCTACGAACTCCAAGATATGCCCCTCTAGACTGCAACCTCCTACCATAGTTTGGACTCTTTGTTCTTACGACCAATGCCCCCGCTACCGGCTCAACTGAAGTCTCCTTATCCTTCTTTTGAAGCTGATAATTCACAAGTGCAGCGGTGACCTTACTATAAGAAAGAGATGCCTTCCCATTAATAAGAGTAAGAATGAAGGTCTCATATTTCTCGTCAGGCAAGGAACTCAACAACAACAATAACGCCTTGTCCTCATCTTCAATCATCATATCTACATTCGTCAAATCCGTAAGAAGCTTCGTGTAGTGGTTTATGTGATCACCAATAGAGGTCCCCTTCTTTAATTGGAAGCGATAAAGCCTCCTCTCCAAATGCAATTGGTTCTCTACACTCTTGGTCAAATACTTGCCCTCTAGGATCTCCCAAATCTTCTTAGCCGAAGTCTCATTGATCACATCATATTTTAAATCTTGAGTCAAATAAGATCTAATCACACCACACATCGTTCTATTCATCTTTTTCCAAACCTTCTCCTTAATGTCGTCCGGTTTCTCGTCCAACTCCAAAGTATCTTCCAAAATTTACGCATTGAACGCATCTAAGACTTTACATCTCCAAAGGCTAAAATTGTTTGTGCCAATAAACTTCTCCACATCTATCTTCATAGAGTGGATATTCAAACTTTGGACGGTCTTCATGCCTGAAGTACCCTCCATAACTCCTTTTTTCTTGACCATCTTTCTCAAAGCACCAAAACAAATGCGGAACAAATGAAGGATAGATCCAAAACTAAAAAAGATAGAGTATTTACCAAAAAGATCCCACCTTTATCACCAAACGAAGCCCTGGGCGAGCCTCTAAAACGACCTACTTCTCCAAATAGCCCAAGTGTAGCCCGAGCTCTGATACCACTTGTTGTGCGCTGAGCAGAAGCCAAACAACCAAATGTGCTTTGAGAACCAAATACCAAACGCCGAGAGAAGGAAGAACAAACAATCCAAGATAACGGCACAAACACAAACACAAAGTTTAACGTGGTTCGGCAAGTTGCCTACATCCACGGGGCAAGAAAGGGATAGAGTTTTTTACTAATAGAGAAGAAGAGTACAAACTGAGATTATAAATCACTCAAATCACCAATTAATCTTACCAACAAATCTCTAATTCTCTCCAAACAAAACCCTAACTAATAGCTCAGAAAAATACCTCTTTTCTGTGTGCTCCAAATATCCCCAATTTTCTTCTCAAATCTCTCTTCCAATTGTTCTATATATATAGAAATCCTAAAATCATAAACATACTAGGAATTCTAAAACAAAAAACAAAACAAATTAGGAATCCTAATAACCTATTACCAAAATAGATTAGGAATCCTACTAACCTCATATTACCAAAATAGATTAGGTATCCTAATAACCTCATGTTACCAAAATAGATTAGGAATCCGCTATCCAACACGCCCAAAATGAATAACATGTAATCCGTCACAATAATGAACCCAGCCTCCATCTCATCACCTATCTTCACGATAACCTCTTGCACTACAAGCTCCACTGCCGCCATCTCTAACGAGGCATCCAGCTTAATATCCTCCAACTACAAATAAAATATCTAAATGGCCATCTCATCAAATAGATTCCAAGCATGAAACTAAATCAAGCTAATCAAGCAAACACACAAACCAAAAAAGCCCCCAAATGGGCATGTCACCGAATATGTAACAAGCATGAAACTAAATCAATGTAATCAACAAAGAAGCAAACAAATAAAAAAATTGTAGTTTAGGCATTTCATCAAACATATAGCGGGCATGAAACCAAACAAAGCTAATCAACTATCAAGCAAGCCCAAAAAAAATCCAAATGGACATTTCGTCAAATACATAACAACATGAAACTAAATCATACTATAAAGCCATTAGTTTGTTAACAGAGTGATCATGTCCTGGCGAGCTGAGGTGACCTGCTCTCCTCCCTTGAGTAGGGTCTAGTACTAATATGGGTCCCACTTGTTAGGCTCTTAGTCGAGAGAGGGGAAGCTCATGGGTGAAGAATGTGCGAAGAGAGAGAAGTTTGAAGAGAGCAGATAGTGGATATTGAAGGAGGAGGGTCTTGAGAGAGGGAGAGAGATTAGGTGCTTAGAGATGGAGGAGGAGGAGGAGGAGAGAGAGAGAAAGGAAGCAAGGAGAAGATGGAGAAGATGAAAAAAAGTGAGTTAATAGAGAGGATAAGGAGGAGGAAGACAAGGGGTAATTTACGATTTATAATTTTTTTTGGATATATTGTATACATATTGGATGTATCAACTCTTTTTGGGTTTAGAGGTAAATACACATAGTTATATTTGTTTATAAGTTCAATTGAAACTAGTTGGGTTTATAAATAAATCAAAGTGAAGCATTGGTCCAAAGACAAAAATCCCTTTTTAGAGTTGACTTAAGACTAGAAGCTCTCTTTTTTGTTCTTTGCTCTTTTTCTTATTTTCTTATTTTTATTTTTTTCCTCAGGGCATGGAAGATATTTTTTCCTTAAATAAATCCAACAATAACATTGATATTCTTGAAGAAACTTCATATTTTTAATCCATGAGTTTGTTGTGGGTCTAGTCCAAGATAAGGCCCACATGAAGTCCACATGAATTAGAACTCTATCTAGAAGAGGATTTGCATGATCTATTTGAAATAGGAATAAGTTTAGAGAATTCTATACATGAAAAACATGTCTTTTGTTTTTTGGATGAACAGTAACCCGATGCTACAGTAATCCGAGAAGAGAGAGAAATAGAGAGAAAAATTCAGATTCTAGATCGCTCGGTTGTCCGATTGTAGTGATTCAAAAGCCTTTGTCTTCAAAATGATGATGTCGTCGAGGGTACGGTGCTAGTTTCTCCATGGGTGTTGAAGATTTTTGGTGAGACGGGTTTTAGGGCTTTGGTGCGAGTGGTAACACTGTATCTTTCTCTTATGATTTAATCCTCAAGTTCAGGTGTAACTTGAAGGGGTTGTACTCTTGATTCATAGTGAAATATTTCTCTCTGGATTGTCCCTTGGACGTATTCACGATTTGCCAAACTATATTAAATCTTGGTGTTTGCTTACTTGTGGTATTTTCATCAGTGTCGTTATTCTTTTAGTGTTTAATCTCGCAGATTAATCTCCATAAAATCCCCAACAAGTGGTACCAGAGCACTGGTTCAAGGCGTACTTTGGGATGGAAATGATTGAGAATTTTGACACAATGATGAAATTGGATGGTTACAATTGGCAAGTATGGAAGTCCAAGATGGAAGATATTCTGTATTGTAAAGATTTACGTGACTCTATTAAGGGAGATGAAGCCAAGCAAGAAAAGATGACTGATAAAGAATGTGAGAAACAACACAGGAAGGCGATAGGTTATATTCGGATGTGGAGCGAAGTTAATGTGTTTCATCATGTATCGGGTGAGACTAATGTAAAGTCTCTTTGGAAGAAGCTTGACGATCTCTACGAGCAGAAGACCATGGGAAACAAGGCTTTTTTTATGAGGCGATTGTTGAACTTGTAATTCAAAGAAGGAAACAACATAGCAGGGCACTTAAATGAGTTCAAGAGTTTGATTAATCAGTTAGCTACCATGAATATGACTATTGATGATGAGCTACATGCTTTATTGCTATTGGGTTCTTTGGCAGACAGTTGGGAGACACTATTTGTGATAGTCAGCAACGCAGCTCCAGATGGTGTGTTATCGATGAGTATGGTTACTAGTAGTTTATTCAATGAAGAGACTCGGAGGAAGTCTACCAGCACAAATAACTCACAGGCACTTGTCACAAAGAGCAAGGGCAGGAGCAAGTACAAGGACCAGTCTAGAGGTCATGGCACATCCACGGACAGATCAAAGTCTAAAGGGAGAGGTTATTTTTATTGTGGGAAGTTGTGACACCCCCACTTTAGTCCCACATAGGCTAGTGTGATGAAATGTTAGTGGATTAAATAGAGAAGCCCAAGACCTAAGAACAACTAGTAGTAGCATTTTAGTAGTGAACATTAGCCAAAATCGAGTTGCTCTCGATGGGTCTCACGGCGCCAACGGGTCTGTGGGCCTGGGGTATGACAAATGGTATTAGAGCAGTTGCCAGCCGGATGTGTGGAGCTAAGTGTTATACGGGGATAAGTGCTACACCATTAGAGTCTTCATCGTCTGGTAGTGATGCTGAGATGTGCCAATTATCATGTCGTGATAATGAGAACGTCGTCATTATAAGGTGGGATGATTGTAACACCCCCACTTTAGTCCCACATTGACTAGTGTGATGAAATGTTAGTGGCTTAAATAGAGAAGCCTAAGGCCTAAGAATAACTAGTGCTAGCATTTTGGCAGTGGACTTTAGCCAACATCGAGTTGCTCTCGGTGGGTCTCATGGGTTGCACGCCCTAACAAGCCCGTGGGCCTAGGGCATGACAGAAGCCAGGTCATATCAAGAAGAATTGTTGGGCATTGAAGAAAGAGCAAGTTAGGAACAAAGATGAAAAGAAAGATGAGAAGAAGAAAGCTGACAGTGACACTACAGCTACTTTGTCTAAGACCAATATTATTCTCATTTGTAGGGAAGAAGACTGTATGCATGTTACAAGTCAGAATTCCGAGTGGATAGTGGATACAGGAGCTACATGTCATGCTACCTCCAATCAAGACCTTTTCACGTCGTATAAAGCAGGTGACTTTGGCAATATGAAGATGGGCAATACCAGCTACTCGAAGATTGTAGGGCTTGGTGATATACACTTGCAGACAGATACTAGATACACATTGATCTCAAAGAATGTATGGCATTTTCTCAATTTGCGGTTCAATTTGATTTTTGGTCATACTTTGGACCGAATGGGATATGAAATTCAATTTGGTGGAGGAAAATGTAAGATCACCAAAGGCTCTCTTGTGGTGGCTAGAGGAAGCGTATGTTGCAATTTATACAAGACTCAAACGAAGGCTTCATATGATTCTTTGAGTGTGGCTCAAGACAGTGACACTTTCGATTTGTTGCATAGGAGGCTCAAGCACATGAGCGAGAAGGGTTTGCAGATATTAGCAAAGAAGTCTCTCATTCCCTTTGTCAAAGGTTCGTCACTCACCCCTTGTGATTATAGTTTATTTGGCAAACAACATAGAGTTTCTTTTAGAAGCCTTCTAAAAGAAAAGATAATATCCTGGATTTGATTTATTCTAATGTTTGTGGTCCTATTAAGGTGGAGTCCTTAGGTGACAATAAGTATTTTATCACATTTATTCATGATGCATCGCAGAAGATGTTGGTCTTCTTGTTGAGGATAAAGGATTAGGTGTTTTCAGTCTTTCAGTAGTTTCATGCCATGGTGGAGAGGCAAACAGGAAAAAAGTTAAAAGTGTTTGCGCACCAATAATAGAGGAGAATACACTTCCATTATGTTTAGAGATTATTGCTCCAAGCATGGTATTCGACATCAGAGGACAGAGCCCAACACATCGCAACATAATGGAGTTCCAGAGAGGTACAACATGACTATTGTGGAGAAAGTCAGATGCATATTGAAGATGGCGAAGTTACCTAAGAGCTTCTGGGCTGAAGCAGTTCGCACTGTATGCTACATAATCAACATGTCTCCTTCAGTTACTTTGGGTTTTCATATTCCAGAGAGAATTTGGTCCGAAAAAGATATTTTCTATTCTCATCTGAAGGTGTTTGATTGTAAGGCGCTTGCAAACATTTCGAAGGAGAAGAGACAGAAGCTTGATTATAGAGAGGTTCCTTGCATCTTCCTTGGTTATGGAGAAGATGAGTTCAGCTACAAACTATGGGATCTTAAAAAGAGACGAATTCCCAAACGAGCAGATGTTATTTTTCAGGAGGATCAGACTATTACAAATCTCGGGAGAGCAGAGCAGTCAATGCTAGTGAGATTCCAGATATGACACATGATTCGTCTCTAGTACAGTTGCATCCTACAAATATAGAGCAGGTGCATAATGCTAATGTTGATGATGGTGGTCATATACCAAAGCAGGGATATGGTGATCAGGATCACGAGCAGGAGGCTCCTCAGCAAGGGGAGCATCACTAGCAGTAGGAGTTTGTAGAGCCACAACTTAGGAGATCAGCTAGAGAGCATCGACCATCTATGAGATATCCTCTTTCAGATTATTCTTTATTGACAGAAGAGGGGGAGCCAGAAAGTTTTTAGGAGACACATACTCATAAAGATAAGGACAAATGGTTCCAGGCTATGAAGGAAAATGTGAAGTCTCTTGAGAAGAATGATACTTATGAGTTGGTGGATTTGCCGAAGAACAGAAAAGCTTTGAAGAACATGTGGTTGTTCAAGTTAAAGAAGGATGGCTACAAAGAAATTTAGAAATACAAAGCCAGATTAGTGGTGAAAGGCTTTGGTTAAAAAAAGGGTATTGATTTTGATGAGATTTTTTCACCAGTTGTGAAGATGACGTCCATTATAGTAATCTTAGGGTTAGTGGCTAGTTTAGACCTCGAGATTGAGCAACTTGATGTGAAGATTGCATTCCTACATGGTAATTTGGAGGAAGAGATCTACATGGAGCAGTCAGAGGGTATTAAAGTGAAGGTAAAAGAGCACATGGTTTGCAGGTTGAAGAAGAGCCTCTATGATTTGAAGCAAGCACCCGGGCAGTGGTATAAGAGATTTGATTCTTTCATGTTGAGTCATGGCTACCAGAGGACAGTTGCAGATTCGTGTGTATATTTTAGGAGAATTTCAGATTATAGCTTCATTATCCTTTTGCTTTATGTGGATGACATGTTGATTGTTGGTCAGGATAGTCAGATAATCGGTGGGCTAAAGAAGGTGTTATTTAAATCTTTTGATATGAATGATTTGCGCTCGGCACAGCGGATTCTTGGTATGAATATTGCTCTTGAAAGGAAAACCAAGAAGTTATGGTTATCACAGGAGAAATATGTTGAACGGCTACTTGATAGATTCAATATGAAAGATGCCAAATTAGTCAGTACTCCTCTTGTAGGTCATTTAAAGCTTAGAAAAAAGTTTTTCCTGACTACAGATGAGGAAAAGA
>BQKN01030149.1:0-12663 GCA_022839385.1 Asparagus kiusianus
ATATATATATATATATATATATATATGATGGGTTATATCCCTCACTCTTTATCACCATTTTGGAGTTATGGTTCTTTTGACATAGTATCAAAATAATTAAAATTCAATTTTCAAGACCCACTAACTTAAAGCAGATATTTAGAATATAAAGTTAGGGTTAATATTAGAAAAACCTCCTTAACCTTAGATGATTATCGAAAAACCACCTGTAACTTCCAAAATATCAGAAAAAAAAAATTTACCCATTAAATTATGAAGGAGTTCTAATCACTCGCCTTAAGGGGTGAACCCGTGTCCCATACACCCAACCTAACCTCAACTTGACCTTTCTGGGCCTATGGCGAACTTAGCCGAGAAATAAAGAGCCCACTAAAAATGGCCCATTTTAGTATATGAATCACGGATTTGTATGATTCAACATATAAAGCCCGTAGGCGGCACAAAAGTTTGAAAAATCACTGGACGAAAGCCTCTCCCTGGCACCCATCTTTTTGGAAACAGAGAAGGCCCTTGAGATGAATAAAATTGCACATAACCTCCTCAACTATATACTTTCACTGGTACTTGATATTCTTCGCTTAATTTACTAGCACTTAGTGTCCTCACTTCATAAGGGAATGAGTGTTATATACAATTTACCCTTTACAGTGTGCTTGGATGAGAGGTAGCCAAGGATAAGGAAAGAAAAAATAACACTTGACTCTCTTTAGGAGTTTTTTTGAGGAAGGCAACGGAGGGTAAGGGAAATAAAATTTTCATAAAAAGGTTAGAGTTTTGTTCCTCCCCAAATGAGGGTGTAAAATAGGGTAGAGAAAGCGAACTTAAAACTTTCATATTTTGCTCTCATCACTATGGATCAACTGCTCAGATTTAATTATGAAACCGTTTTTTTCCCTTTCATTCTCTTAGTTAGAACTTCCAAACATGATGAACTAAGTCCTCTTCATTACTTAAAAATTTAATATTTGGCTCTCATCACTATGTATTAACTGCTCAGGTTTGATTTTTCTTTTCCTTTCCTTCGCTTAGTTAGTGTTGGGGAATTTTAGTCTCCTCGCCCACCACGATATGCGCAACTCGGAAGCCAACTCCAATAAGATAGAACAACCACAATCATGAATAAGAACACCGAGATTTACGTGGTTCGGTCGACTAACTTCGACCTACGTCCACGGGGCAACAATACGAGAAATTCACTATGTATCAGGGAGAACTACAAGAGGAACCACTCAACTCTCGTCTCTTAATCTCTCAACCTCACATACATAATCAACTCTCATATTCTCTCCAAAGCCCACTCCTTGTAATCTTTTGCACGAATAAAGACTATGAAACCCTCTCTCTCTCATCTACTACATCTCTATTTTTTCTTCATGGTTTTTCCTCCACCAATAGAAGAATATATATAGGGAAACTAAAATCCTATCTCTAGTCTAACTTCCTAATTAGAATAGGATTCAAACTCTTAATCATGATAAAACCCAAACTCCTAATCATGATAGAACTCAAACTCCTAATCATGATAGAACACAAACTCCTAATCATGATAGAACTCTAACCCTATCTAATTCTCATGAAGTTACACAAAGAATCAAAGATAAAATCCCAACAATCTCTACCTTGGATTTGATTCCCAAACTCCCTTGAAGATATATCACCGTCGTCTTGAAACTTTGCCTCTCTCGCTAGAGTCTTCTATTTCTTTCGCACTTCAAATCAGAACACCTGCACTCCCAATTGAATGCCTTCATGATCCTCACTATCTTCTGTTTCGCCGTGACGCCTCCACCTCTCTTGTTGTCCTTGTGCTCCATCTAATCTGGCACTATTCTTCTTGAGTCTACACACCAACCAACTCCTGCTCCTTATCTACCATCAGATTTGTCTTGCCGTTAAATAGCGGAATATCAAACTTCGGACCCGAAGAAGTCATCATCTTCTAACCACGATCAAAATTAAAACCAGTCATTGTAGTGATTGAATTTGATAAAACTGACGTAAAAAACAAACTCAGCACGTCGAAAAACCATAGGAACGACTCCTGGATCACCGAAATCCGCCTCCAAATCCTCGATCAAAAGACAAAGCAACCTCGACCGGCGGATCTATCGCCGCTACAGTACCACCGCTACAGTACCGTGAACAGTGCGCCACTGTGAACAGTTCCTCTGCTACAGTACCACGGTGAACAGTGCTGTTGCTACAGTTCCGTTGCCGCCAATGTCGTTGCAAATCTCGAATCTACACGAATCGTCAAACACCGCTCTGATACCACTTGTAGGGATTTTTAGGTTTTATCATAATTAGGAGTTTGAGTTCTATCATGATTAGGAGTTTGAGTTCTATCATGATTATGAGTTTGAGTTTTATCATGATTAGGAGTTTGAATCCAATTCTAATTAGGAAGTTAGGCTAGAGATAGGGTTTTGGTTTCCCTATATATATTCTTCTATTGGTGGAGGAAAAACCATGAAGAAAAAATAGAGATGTAGTAGATGAGAGAGAGAGAGAGGGTTTCGTAGTCTTTATCCGTGCAAAAGATTACAAGGAGTGTGCTTTGGAGAGAATATGAGAGTTGATTATGTATGTGAGGTTGAGAGATTGAGAGATTGAGAGACGAGAGTTGAGTGGTTCCTCTTGTAGTTCTTCCTGATACATAGTGAATTTCTCGTATTGTTGCCCCGTGGACGTAGGTCGAAGTTGGTCGACCGAACCACGTAAATCTCGGTGTTCTTATTCTTGATTGTGATTGTTCTATCTTATTAATTGGGGTTGGCTTCCGAGTTGCGCATATCGTGGTAGGCGGGGAGACTGAAATTCCCCAACAGTTAGAACTTTCAAACATGACAAACTAAGTTCCCCTCCATTCCCCATGTTAACATGTTAAACAAAAATATTATACTTGCCCTCATCTTCTCTACCTTTCCTTGTCCTATTTTACCTTTCCTTTCCTTCTCCTAGTGAACTCCGGAACACATGCTGAGTGCTAGTAAATTAGTCAATATCAAGATCCATCATGATTGATATGCCTCTTAACCCAAGAAAGTATTTATGAATCAAGATGTGACATTAATAATTGTGCACCAAAGAGAGAGTTAATTCTTGGATCACCGAGCTCGACTCTTTGGCATTAAGTAATCATCAGTGTGTGTGTGTGTTTATGCATCGCCTGGCTGCATATAATTCAAAACATCCCTACTATCCACTGCAGAAGTTAAAAACGGCACAAGTTGAAAAAACCTCTGAGCAAAGAGCCTTCAACAAGAAAATAAATAAATAAATAAATTTGCATATCATTACGTACGGTCGAACTAGAGATCAGTCTTCCCTTTGTCTGTATTTTACAAAACAAAAGAGTAACTTAGTTGGCGGGAGAGAAACCCAATGATGGATCCTAGTTCATTTCACCCTCTTTACTTAAAATCCTCTCTTTCCCTTCTCCCCTCTTCTCTTTCTTCACTCTCTCCCTCCCTCTCTCTCTCTCTCTCTCTCTAGTCACCAATGGCTTTGCTCTCTCAATTTCAGCCTCATGGGTCTCTTCAGCTCAAAGCTACTAGCAGGTAATCGACTGCTTGCACTTCTCTTATTTGTGTGCATTTTACTGTAACTTGCTCTCTCAATTTCTCGCACATTTATGGCATGCCCACAAGTTGTTTGCATAATTGCGTCACTAGATGTGTGGATTTAGCCTTTGTTGGATACGAATCCAGTTCAAAACTGGCTCTAGTCCTGTAGAGAACCTGATCTTGTTGGGGCTTGGCCCGGATCAAATTTGGTACAATCTCGAATCAAACTAAGCTTAGTCAATTATGACTAGGAATAAAGTTCTGGTGAGAATCACTCCAATGAGCTTGATCTCATTTGGCTGACGAGTTTGCTAGCTAATGCAAATTGGAGAACAAAGAGCCTATAATCTATAAATAATCTCCTTGGTTAATTCTCGAACATGCAGCAAAAAGGTTGGAGACACAACTAATTGCTAATTGTTTCAACTTGAACTAGAAAGTGATTTGTTCGTGTGGTGATTAGATAGGGGAAGACTAATGTAGTCCCTCATACTGTCAAGATCAGTAGTTATAGTTCTTTATTATTGACTCCATCAAACTTCAATAAAATCTCTACATCTGAAGCGAGGCACTAACATAGCATTCACTTTCTCTATCATGAATAAAGTATCCCCTATTGTATTACTAACTCTATTATGTAACTGAAATATGATTCATCCCTCAAATGGCAAGTGATAGGAAGTTGTATGTTATAGCTCTAGTCAAAGTATTAGAGCGATTAAGTTTCCATATTAGTGTAATAAGTGTCTGAAGTAACAATTTTCCGGTGGATATTCTTTCTTCATTCCCTCACTCGATATATACTGCCAGGCCAGGGTGTAAAGTCCCATATTACTAGTCTGCATGTCTATCTTTCCTTTCTTCAGATCATGTTGTGTAAATATATGTAACAAGAAACTTGCTAATATTGTTCATTTCTTGTCGCAGAAATTCAACTCGCACTTCAGGTGTAACAAAATCCTTTATCTACTCAGCATATATTTCATCAAGATTCCATCCACAATACTTCAAGTATTACGGGGGAGGAGCTGGTAATTTAAGAACTATCAAACCCACAAGGTTTCTTCTATCCCCTGTTGCATTCTCAGCGGACTCTTTGGAGTATGATTTTGGCGAGTGCACAACTCCGTTAGATGTCTGTGGTGATCATGGAACAGAGATCAGTTACATAGATTATTTACGACATATATTACACGAATCTGCAAGAGTAATATCTGTTGGCTTAAAGAACCATGAGTCATCTAGAAACTATGCGAAACTTTCTAAAGCATGGGTAGGCGAGGATGTCGACTCATGGCATGCACCCGTAGCGTATCAGGTAGAAATTCAAGCTAGATTTCTATAGGGTTGGTTTCAAAAATATATCAATGTCTGTTTCCTAACTTCCGTGTCAGCAGGTAACAACTAGCAGATACTATAGCGATTCACAGCAGTCATGAAAAAAATCTAAGAAATTCAACAGGCCTCTTATAAGCTTGCTTATACTTGAATTTAAAATGAAAAACAGATCTAGACTATTATCAACAATTACACTAATCAACTTATTCACTAGTCGTTCCAACAGAATGAAGCTCTTTCAAACTGTGTCTTTCTTGTTGTTGCCTTTTTCTCTTTTTCCAGGCAGCAGTCTATGCTTTACTTAAAGCTGTGTTGGAGCTAGGAGAACTGTTGAATGACAAACATTCAGTATACGATATGTGAGACTTTTTTCATGTAATTAAATTTCCATTCTTGCAAGTTCATTAAAAGAAAAATTATTTACTCGTGGCTTTTTGTTCAGTCTTTCCCCTAAAATACAATTAATTTCTGAGTCTCTTGACGGCCAGTTGAGCATGAGAGATCCAAAACTGGTGAACTGGTTTAGAATGGCACAACTTCCTGATTTAGTTAAGCGTGTTACCCTTGTACTGGAAACATGTGCTTCACACTATGTGGAAAGGTTTGAACATGAACTCTGTTTTAGGGTAAACTTCACTAGAACCCCCAGAACATTTGGCATTTTCCATAACACTCCCCTGAAATTTGTTTTTCCCACTAAACTCTCAAAACTCCAAAAGAGGCTTAAATAACCCTCCAAAAATTTCAAAATTTCCCACAACACCCCTCCCCCACCGCGCGTGCGCCCCAACCGGAAAGAATACCACCACCAAGCAAATAGCAAGGAGAAGATGCGATCGAAAAAAAGGGAGAAGATGTGATCCCATATAAAAGTAGGTGAGAACAGAACTGGGTGGATAATTGGTCCTCCATTTGCAAACGACACTCTTTCGGTGTTTTGTGGGAAAAGTAAAAAAGTATTTAGGGTGGTGCTTTTTTTGGGGGGCGGTGGGGGCGGGTAGGGGTGGGGGTTATTTGAGACTCTTTGGAGTCTGGGGGTGAAGTCGGAAGAACAAAGTTAAAGGTGGTTTTGTGTGAAATGCCTTCAAATTTTCAGGGGTTCTGTGAAATTTACCTTTGTATTAATGAATATATCAAGTGACCGATTATCGGCTTACTCATCTAATTATATGCTCGTATTTTTATGCACATTTGAGTTTCGTATATCAGGTGCATGATTTTTTCCATATAAGTTCTGCTGTAAAGGATGAATAATGCTTACTAATTGCAAAAGCTTTCAGCGGCAGTGCAGTAAGCATTCTTGCAGTCAGTTGCTGCGTTGCTATTAAAAAGCTAGATGCTGCACGTATTTCTTCCCCTGACTTCACCATTTCCCTCCGTGAAACTATATGGGAACTTGTACAGTCATCACCTGATTATTCTTCTGTAGACATATTGCACCATTTAGCAACCAAGTCAGGAGTAGAACATGAGTTCCTAAAGTTTTTTGGTCCGAAGGTTCTAGACCTTGATGCGAGAGGAGATATAATCTTCTGGATGGGACTGATTCAAGAGAAGCTTGTTGCAGCACTTTGTAGAGAAAGTGTTGTAAGAGTTTTGCAGCTCTTTTGCTGTTCTCAGGTTAGTACTTTAAATCAGGTCATATCAATGTTTTCGTCATTCATGGCTTCTCTCTTTAAATAAACAGATCTAGCATTATTTAAATTGATATAATGAAGAAAAAAGTATGTATACAATTTCTTTTACTTCACATTTTACAGGTTGTGGTAAGGGACCTTGCAGTTATAGGACTTTTTGCATTTTTGGGGAGAAACACTAGACTGTTCTTAGCAAAAATGGGTATAGATGATCTAGATGAAACTGTCAAGGATTTCATCTGGTGAGTCTCTATTACTTCTGATCAGGATAACTTTGTCATATATTCTCCATAAGTTGATTCACTAAGTGTTAATTTCTTATCAAATTGCAGCTACTTGGAGTGCGGCATCCTTTTCTTATATCCTGATCTTTCTTCTATGTGTGTATATCAGCTGTTCATGGATGTAAGTCTCAATTCTTTTCATATTGGAATCACAGCATGGACTAATAATACTAACCTATAGGGCTTAGGTGATTCTATGGAGTACATATTCATTAGAGGGAATTTCACAAAACTTCCATCAAGCCCATTTTGCCATAACCTCCAACATGGTTAAAAACGTCACTTGACCCTCCACAAAACCATGACATTTGAATTTTTCACTTAGCTACCATAAAATTTGTCAATTTTGGTGGCTTTGTGACATTTCCAAACCTTTTGAGGTTATGTCAAAATGGGCCAACTTTATGCGAGGTTTTGTGATATTTACCCTATCTATTATGAATATCTGGGAGGAAAAAAGTTTTTCCTAAATGAGACCACCGCAACTGTAAATGAACTCACACTTTATCATTGTTCTGATAGGTAGTTGCCGAGGAAATTGGGTGGCTCAACTTGTATGCTGCAGAATCATCCACAAAGAGCCAGGACAGAAAGAGACTGAAGCCACGCGCCATGCAAGCTGAAAAGGAGATTATTCTGTCTACCGTGTTTGGTGTTTGCTCAAATATGTTCTCAGGCTTCGATCATTATATTGATAAAACAGAGCAGTCTCCTAATCACAAAGTCAAGGCATATATTCAAGTTTGGTTAGTAATCAAAGCAACATACCTCTCCGCTAAATCTAGCTTTCTTTTCTGATATTTGAAGGAGACTTCTAATACGTTATCTTGCAGCAAGGGCCTTCTAACATTTTGCCTTGAAGATTATTGGGCAGCTTATGATAGATTACGGTACATCATTTTCTAGAAAACTAAAGAATTTTGGTGGACAAGTTAATCAGTACAAATTTGATGCTTCGCTAATACGAAATTTCTATGAATCAGTGAGTTGAGAAAATCTACTGAAGTTCAATTTCCTGAGCCAGTGATGCCTACAGGGAACCTGACAGAGGTGATTTCATCTTCCCCAAGGAATGAGCTTCGCCAGAGGTGTGGAGACGTAAAGCCCTATGTTTCTGCTGAATGCATAGTTCAAGACAAGCAAATTAAAAGCATGGTAATGTGTTTCTTCATCTGTTATATAGAAATTACATCATCAGGCAATAATAATAATATTATTTTCATAACCAGTCAGGTTTTTTAACGATTGTACCATTCTAGTAGAGCATAAGTTTCTTTTTTAGTACAGTAAATAGAAATTCAATTGTTTATCATGAACGCCTAATTTTTTTTCTTTTCTGATTTCTATCATTTCTGGAGCGTCTATAATGCTTGAACTGGGTTTTTCGTCCACCAATTTGTACAAAAAGTTGTATACATAATGATCAACATGATTGTTTGTCCATGAATTAATTATTGGATTTAGCTAGAGCATAGAATTATAGCCCTCAACTCCCACCCTTAACTTTCGAATTTTGTTGCAGTGTCGGGAACCTTTGACATCGCCAAGATTCAAATCTTGTTGGCTATGAATTTCTAAAGATGATTTAAAGAAAGATACCACTCTGCGAGTCAAGGTCTTGGCCCATGCAAGGACCCTCAACTTACGGGGACATATCACACTTTAAAATTATAACCCTCAACCCTCTTTGAAGTTTTGGTATAGTGGCAGGAAACTTTGACAGATTTAATATGAGAATTTGAGAAAAAAAAGTTTAGAAATATACGGTTGAACCAAGACAGATTAAAGTAAGTCCCTCAATCCAAACGCCAAAGAGCCTCACCCACCCTTTGGCCGCTGATTTTTGGGAGAAAAAGAAACCCCTAAATTAATTGTCGTTTTGGTAGATCCCTAATAATATTATGCAGTCCCCTGAGAAATTTGTTTAGCCCCTCAGAAAGGGGCTAAACCAAAACATTTTGGAAGGATTCAGTAGGAAACTTGAAGTTCAAATTCTAGGATCCAAACAGGGCCAATGCAAAGCCTCATAGCTCATAGTTTCTAAAAAGTGATAGTTGCAAAACCACATAACGCATAGCTCATTGTTGCAAAACCACATAGCACATAGTTGCAAAACCACATAGCTCATAGCAGAGGCGTGACTGACAATTTGGGGGTCCGGTTCTAAATTTCAATTGGGGCCTCTTAATCAATCTTCAGAAGAAACTAATAATTGTTTTTATACGTAGTACTAACCATGGAAAGAAATTTTTATATCTAGAATTAAAATAAACATTAAGACATAACAATGGTTCTATGCAAAACATATTACTTGAAGATATTGATAGTAAAAAAAAGATACACAAAATCAACATCTTACTAATAATATTGACATGTCCGACATCAAAAACTTCACTGGAAAACTTTTCTCCTTGCATTTTTTGTTGCAAAGTCATCAATCAAAGCTTCATAATCAATCTTGTCTAAGAATCCACTTTCAACTGAGAGCAAAGCTAGTCCGTTTAGCCTCTTCTGCGACATGGTTAATCTCAAGTATAATTTTAATATCTTTAACTTTGAGAATCTCCTTTCTGCCGATGCAACCGTGACAGATATAGTCAACAAGATTCTATATGCAATGCTAGCGGCTGGGAAACAATTCATCCTCTTCAAGAAATTCAACACGTCAATGGCTTTCATATTTTCTGATGGCAACATATTTTGTAAGATTAGCAACTCTGCAAATAATTCATCTCCATCAACATCAGAACAATTTCCTTTCTTAAGACTGTTTGCAAGATTAGCACAACAAGCTTTTAAATCATCATTCTGATATGCACATAAATTTTCCGGTCTAAATAAAAACCCAAAAATATTCTCGTATGTCTGATACTGTTCAAATTTTCTCTCTAATGAACCAATAATTTGATCAATCAGTAATAGAAAATAATAAACTCTGAAATTTTCCTCACCCGACTGCTAAGTTAACTCTGATGACTGAGCCCCAACCTCATCAAAATATCTTTTTCTAAAGATTTGTCGCTTCTAAGGAAATACTGGATCAACTCCCAAATCAGCAGCAAATGTTTTGGTAGTAATCATGGCCTCTGCAAACCCAGCTTCTCTATACTTTCTGAAAGAAACAATCAGGCCATTTACTAATTCTATAGCAACATCAATTGGAATATCTTTCTCTTGCAAACGCTTACTAACCTTGTTAACAGTCACCAATATCTTATACCAAATAGTCATGCCTAATAAAAACACAAAATCCCCAAGCTCGTACTTTGCTAAAGATTTAGCTTCACTTCTTATTTTTGTGTCTTTGTCATTTTCTGCTAATTGAAGTAAAGCTTGTCTGATCTGTAGAGGTTGTGATTGAATTGCCTTAACACTTTCAACACGACTTTCCCAACGTGTAGTCGATAATGGCTTGAGAGTAACTCCTATAAGATTATCCATCAAAATCTTCCAACATTTTGTAGAATTTGCGAACAAGGAATAAATTCGTTGTACTACTCCAAAGAAATCCTGAGCTTTGACATTACAATTTGCTATATCACAAAGGGTTAAGTTAAGGCTATGACAAGCACATGGAGTGTAAAATGCTCTTGGATTAATATCCAGAAGTCTACTCTGTACACCTTGCTTATGCCCTTTCATATTCGATCCATTATCATATCCCTGTCCTCGAACATTATCAATATCAAGACCAAGACCCGTTAGAGCCATCTGCAACTACTCAAAAAGTCCAAGGCCACTTGTGTCATCCACATTCAAAAATTGTATGAAATAATCATCCACTTTAACTGGACTAGCAGTGACATCCACACATCTCAAAATCAGAGTCATCTGTTCTTGGTGACTAATATCAGGAGTATAATCAAGTATAACAGAAAAGTATTTAGCTTCTCTAACTCGAGATATGATTGCACCTCGGATTTCAGAAGACATCATGAGTATCAACTCATTTTGGATAACATTACTTAGATAATGATAACGGATCTGCTTATTCTGAATGCGACGAAGATGTTCCTCCATCACTTTATTATGCTCTGCCACCATCTGAACTAATCCCATAAAATTTCCATTGTTTTCTTTATCAATCCTCTGATTTTTGCCCCGAAAAGCCAAATTGTATTTAGCAAGATATTTCACAATTGAAATCAACCTTCGTAACAGTTTTCTCCAATGCTCCTTCTCTTTCATGATATGATCTTGGAAAGATTTGTCAATTGTCTGACCTTTTTCCAATCTAAGCTGTAACTCAATCCAAGTAGCCATGTTATGAATATGCACCTTACTAACTTCATGTTCATTAAGTCGCACACCCACATGTGACCAATCATTATATCCTTCATTTGCTAGCTGAGTTATCATAGGCTTTTTCTTAAACAACTTACAACAAAAACAAAATGCTTTATCAATCTCCTTGCAGTATACAAGCCATATCCTATCAGATGTCTCTCCATTATGTATGTGTCGAGTGTATAATCCTAAAGTAAAGCGTTTATTCAATCTATCTTTAGGACCTTTTTTTATCGACATGTCTCTTACGGGACTTTTTACAGCTAACAGATCTCTCCATTTATAATCTAGACTATCCCAAACTCTAGGATCATAAAGGTTTGCTGGAACTTGCTCACTTGGTTCCTCAATTAAGTCATTATGAACTACATCCAAATTCTCATTAAGCCCTTCTTCGTCAGATTTGGTGTCACCATTCTCATTGTGATTCATACCATCAACATCTGCATTGCCATCATTCTCATTAGGACTTGGATCATCACCGTGATTTTCATCAAGTCCCTCATCTTCAATCAATTCCTCATTATCATTGTCATCGTCTTCATCAACTAAATCTTCAGTTGAAATAGTTGGACGTTCTGTGACAAAGAACCTGTCAAGAGCACCTCGTTGTGATCGAGTCAATTGTTCCTCCTCCTTTTTTTGTTTCCTCTTCCAACTTCCAGATTTGTACTTTCTAGGTGGCATTATTTCCAATCTTGAACAAAAATAATAATAAAATAGGAAACAATCAACAAAACAACCAAATTTGAAAAATCAATTTGATAAAGGTTAACCATAATCAAATTCAATCGACCCGACATTGATTTAATTTTATAATACTAGGTTAAAAAATGATTTAATACGACCCCATCAACTAAAAAGCTATTTAGCCAAAAAGAAATTGAAACAAGTATTTCTATGATCATCAACTGTTCTTTCTTGGTGGCTTGAAGGTGTTCTTCTTGAGAGAGTATTGTCAAGATTGACGACAACTTCTTCATCAGTAATTAGATATGATTGCAAAGCAATGATTGTATATCTATCTTTTATTGGTAGTTAAAACAAATGTAAACATAAAATTGTTAACTTCTTAGCTGCTAAGAGTCTAAAAACACTTCTAATAAAATTAGATTATTTCAAAAAGTTGTCCCTTCTAGTATATACCAACTATGAACAAAAAATTATTTTTCCTCTCTCCCCAATTCCTTAATAAGTTATCCAGGATTGATAATTATATACACTTTACGTATTATTAATAAAGGCACTCCATCCTACACAAAATACACATCCTAATAGGTTTGAAAGCTTCAATCAGGGGTTCAGTACCAAATTTGGCAACTTGCACCAAATGCAACGAAAATAGAGCAAGCATCCAATTTTTTTGAAGTTTATCGAAAAACCCTAGGGTGAAAGTGAAAAATCTTTCACCTATTCTTCTCTCCTCCTCTTTATCTTCAATTCCTTAATAAGCTGCTCAAGATTGATAATTACATACAACAGTTCAAATATTATTAATAAAGGCACTCCATCCTATACCCATTGTAACAATTTTGTCTGAAGATTTTTTTT